>JAEOAD010000015.1:39347500-39622500 GCA_036365145.1 Orientallactaga sibirica | reverse complement strand
GTAAGCCAGAAGCACAAGGTGATACATGCATACAAGGTGGTGTATGTGTCTGGAGTTCGATTGCAGTGGCTAGAGGCCCTGGTGCACCAATTCTCCCTCTCTCTCTCTCTCATAAAAAAATAAGTAAGTAAGTAAAAGAAGGTAGAAGAAGAGTACAAACCTTGAGGTTGTCCTCTGACCTCCACATGTGTGCCAAGGCATACACATCACAGTATGTGTGTGCCCATACATGCACACATACATACAAACACAAATAAGTAAGAAAAAAATCAAGCAGAGCATTTCAGGCTGTCAAAGCAGGTCTCTTTCTGTGGCGAAGTCTAAGGACAGCTACACAAGGCCAGGGTCAGTTCCCTGTACCAAGTCATCTCCTTAGCTTCTCTCTGTTCCTATTTTCTGAATCTAAAAGGTTTGTGAAGGTGTTCCAAGTCTATTTTAAGTGTGGTGATGTAGTATCTGGCAAGTTGGGAATTAAAGATGGAGGAAGACTTGGGTAACCCTCTGTGGTTACAGGGTTGGACTGGAGATGGGTTACTGGAGGGAAGTCTGGCCTATTTGGAGCTGAGTTATAGTGGTAATTGAAAAATTATTTGCCAGATACGGAGTTTTCTCCATGCTCTTTCTCACTCAGCTAGGTCAGTGTTCCCCTTTCTCATCCTAAAGTAAACACATGGCTTATTTATTCTCTGGCTTTTGGTTCCTGCATGGTCGGGGTTTTATCCCTTAGATGGTAAGGGCAGGATCAGGGAGCAGCTGGCAAATAAAGGTGATTTGATGATGGTGATGATATTGACCTTGGCCTCCTCTGCTAGGATAAGTGGGAGAAGATTTGCAGCACTCAGGAAACAACCATGGAGGTTTTTGAACATATCAACTTGATGGCTCTGGACATAATCATGAAATGTGCTTTCGGCCAGGAGACCAACTGCCAGATAAACGGGTCAGTGACAGGACAGCAAACACATTCACTGTGACATGAGTCAATTATTAACACGTGGTCTCAACTTTCTCTTCTAGCACCTATGATCCTTATGTAAAAGCAATGTTTGAACTTGGCCAGATCCTATCTCATCGTTTATATAATTTCTGGCATCATAATGATTTAATTTTCAAATTCAGCCCTAAGGGCCATCGCTTCCAGGAGTTAAGCAAAGTGCTGCATCAATACACAGGTAAATGTGCAAGTATTTCTAGGGTGTGGGTCATCCAAGTCCATATACCATCATAAGTGTATTGTGTCTATATAGGAGGTTAGGTCATATTGTAAACAGAAAAGAATTCCCACTCATTTGTTTGTTTGTTTGTTTGTTTGTTTGTTTGTTTGTTTGTTTCCAGATAGCATCTCACTCTAGCCTAGTCTGACCTGAAACTCACTCTGTACCACCAGACTGACCTCTCACAGTCATCCTCCTACCTCTGCTAAGATTAAAGGTGTGCACCAGCATGCCTGGCTCAAATTCTTACTCTTTTTCTTACATATTTCTTTAATTTACTTATTTGTTTGCAAGCAGAGAGAGAGAGAGAAGAGAGAGAGCAGGGAATAGGTGCACCAGGGTATCTAGCTATTGCAAATGAACTCCAGATGAATGTGCCACTTTGTGCATCTGGCTTTACGTGGGTACTGGGGAATCAAACCCAGGTCCTCAGGCTTTGCAGGCAAATGCCTTAACTGCTGAGCCATCCCTCCATCCCAAATTCTTACTCTTAAAGTAGAATTTATATGGAATTTCTCAAATGAATTACAACTTGAGCTCTTTAAAATGAGTGTACTACATATATATAAAACACAATTTATTATATATAATTATTAATATAAAAATAATAAGGAGGTATTGAAGATTTCAAAACATACATGGTATGTGGCTTTTTATACAGTGATTGAGTAATAAATGCTGGCTAAAAATACCATACATAGAGATGAATATAAAAGAGAGGAGAGGTGGACCTGCATTCAGAAGGCATATGAATTCAAAAATATTTATGTCAGCAAAACATATTCATAAAAAAATGGACTAAGCTTTTTAAGCAATTCAACATGACTTTGCATGAATGCCATAATACAGAGTACTTACCTTCATCGTCAGCTCCAGCACTTTCTAGCAACGTGACCTTAGTACTCAGTTCTTTGTCCTAATGTGACCTATAAAGTGGAGGAGGAAAGTATGGTGATGAGGAGAATGTTAATAAATGTAAAATTCTTAAGGCAGTACCTGGCATTGAATAACTGTCAAGTATAAAGTATAGCTACTATGGTCAGGAAATTTGGAAGACACACTAGCACATGCACACATACTTACATATATGCATACTGACATAGATTTTATGGAGGTCATTCAAAAAAGGTTAGAAAGAATTTAAGGTAACAGTGTCAAAAGCTGGTGTGGTGGCACACGCCTTTAATCCCAGCACTCGGGAGGATCGCCATGAGTTCAAGGCTACCCTGAGATTATGTAGTGAATTCCAGGTCAGCCTGAGCTATAGTGAGACCCTACCTCGAAAAAAAAAAAAAAAAAAAAAAAACACTGTCCTCATAACCTTTTGCATCATGGTCCACCCACAAAAAAAAGTTGGAGTTAACAGGAATGTATTTGAGAACAGATTCCAGAACTTAGTGAGACAATTTTCTACATTTTCTTTAGTTTGAATAATTATGATAAAAAAACAAAATGCAAGCTATTAGGGAAATATATTGTTTATTTCAAATTTATCCATATTTTCTTTTATTGTCTTAGGATTTTTAGTAATCTTTGCTGCTCTTGACATTTACAACCCTTACACTAATGACCTTGGATTGGATACATCTTTGTGTGGGGAGCAGTCCTGCGCTTTGTAAAATGTTTGCCTGCATCTGTGACATGTGCTCACTCAAAGTCAATGGTATTCTACTAGTGTGGCAAATGACAATGTCCCAAGACATCGCTGACTGTCTCCTGGGATCAAACTTGCCCTCAGTTGAGAACCACAGATCTTTGTATAAAGTCGTAGAGAAATCCAACCTGTGTTTTCTTCTAGTGATTGTATGGCTTTGAATTCTTTTTGTATTCAGATCTTTGACCTACTTAGAGTGGATTCCTATGAACAATACAAGTTACTGGTCCATTTTTCCCAAATGTTTATTTAATCATATGTCACTTTTATTTTAAAAGTTCATCTTTTCCAATGAGGCAAGCATCTTTATCATATCCTAACCTGATATTTATAGATGTATATGATCTATTTCTAATATCTTCTATTCCATTAGTCTTTCAATCTAATAATGTTTCAGTTACTGATATTTTTAAGTTTTCATTTAACATTAATAGGCTATTTTCTAAAAGTTTTAGGTTCACAGAAAATGGAGCAGAAAAGACAGAAGGGTCCCACCTGTCTCTTCACTGTACTGCCCCCAAATATAGTTTTTCCAGTGGGTAACATCTTCCATAGTGTTGGACATGGGGTTATCACTGATGAGCCACTATGGGTACACAGTAATTAACTAAAGCCATGGTTCCCTTTATGCTTCCCTCCGTGTTACACACTTGATGGTTTTGACAAATGTGTACTGACGTATTCCAATCACCATTGTGTTACACTAAAATAGTTTCAGTGTCCTAAAAAAGTAAATCCATCCCTTCCTCTGATTATTTTACCTTATCAATATTTTTCACATAATGTCATACAGTTGAGATCACATAGTATATAGCCTTCTTATATTGGCATCTATCACTTAACAATAAGCATTCAAGGTTTCTCTATGTATTTTTGTGGCTTGATAGCACCCTTCTTTTTGTTGCTGAATAATGCTCTGTTTCGTGAATATACCACAGTTCATTTACCCATTCACCAGTTTAAAACATCTGGTTAATTTTCAAGCTTCCATAATTATGAAATAAAGCCATTGGAAACACTTATACAAAGATTTTTATGTAGAAATGAGTTTTCAATGCATTTGGGCAAATGTGTAGTGGCACAATTACTATATCTCCTAACTGGTAAGATTATGTTTAGTTTGTAAGAAACTGACAAGCTGTCTTCCAAAATGGTTGTACCATCTTTCATTCCTACTAGTTATGAGTGCCAAGACCTTGACATCTTAAAATTTTATCACAATTTTGTATGTCAGCTATCCTAAGTGTACAGTGGTTTTTAACTGCATACATTGTTTTTTAATATTTTTATTTATTTATTTATTTATGAGCAGAGAGAGTATGCATGCACCAGGGCCTCTTGACACTGAAAATGAACTCTAGATGAATGTGCAACTTTGTGCATCTAGCTCTATGTAAGAAGTGGGGAATCAAGGCTGGCGGGCTTTAACTGCTGAGCCATCTCCCCAGCCCCTGCATACATTATTTTAATTTGCATTTCCCTGATTATATATAATGTCAAACATTGTTTCATATTTCCATTTGCCATCTGTGTATCTCTTTGAAAAGGTACCTATTCAAGTCCTTGGCCCATTTTTAAAAAATGTTTTATTGATAACTTCCATAATAATAGATAATAAACCATGATAATTCCCTTTCCCCTTCACTTTCCCCTTGGCAACTCCACTCTCCATCATATGCCCTCCCCCTTTCAATTAGTCTCTCTTTTTCTTTTATGTAACCACCTTTTCCTCCTATTATGAGGGTCTTTTAGGTAGTGCCAGGCACTGCGAGGTCATGGGTATCCAGGACATTTTGTATCTGGAAGAGTGCATTGTAAGCAGTCCTACTCTTCCTTTGGCTCTTACTTTCTTAGTGCCACCTCTTTCACAATGGACCCTGAGCCTGGGAAGGTGTGATAGAGATGTTCCCATGCTAAACACTCCTCTGTCATTTTTTTCTCAACACTATGATGCTTTTTGAGTCACCCCAGAGGTCACTGCCATCTGAAAAGAGAAGCTTCTCTAACCAAAAGTGAGAGTGGCATTAATATATGGGTATGAACATTAAGAGAGGTGCTTACTGGGCAGTTTGGTGAGAATAATATATGCATTTAGCCAGACACAAGCAGGTGTTATCCCCCTAAGGCTCATGACCTCCCCTGATATAGGTTTTCAGTACCAGGCATGTATTCCCTCCCATGGAGCAAGCCTCCAGTCCAATTAGAGAGCAGTTGGTTTCCCCCATAACAGACATGCCACTATTGCACCCGGTTGGTCATTTGGCCTGGCTGGCCAAACTTGAGGCTTGCAATATCCACTGTTTTCATCACTGATGATTTCCATTGCCCTTAGAACTGCATGCAGTGCAGTTTTTTCCAGCTTTCCATCAGCTGGTCTACAGGGTGGAAGTTTTCAGCTCAGCTCCAGCTTGATTTTTCAGTGAACTTGTAGCCCAGGCATGTGGAGTCTTCAGCAATAGGATTTTACCATCTATTTCTGTTGTGAAACCAAGAACTTTGGCAATAGCTTATAATGTTTGGGGGGCATCAGGGACCTCCCTGGTCAACAACTCACTAGAAGGTATCCCATGCCTGGCATTGAAAATTTTCTAATAACAACCTATGGCTTCTGGGTAGGACATTGTCCAAAAAGGTAGGTTTCTATATGGTTTATTCATACCCTCTTAGATTTGGATTAACCACCCCCCCCACCCTTCCTTTTCTCAGACTCTTCCCCTGACCTCACTTAGGCCTTTCCACCACCAGTGATATGTTCTTCTACTTACATATATACAATATCATCTCTTTAAGTGCTCCCTTCTCCTACCTACCTTATACCCCCTTTCTAGCTTACTGGCCCCTGCTACTGAGTTTTATTACAACTCACATACAAGTCTAAACATTTATAGCTGGAATCCACATATGAGAGAGAATGTGTGGAACTTGGCTTTCTGGGCCTGATTTATCTTACTTCAGTATAATCCTTTCCAGATCATCTATTTCCCTGAAATTTTCATAATTTTGTTTTTCTTTACTGCTGAATAAAACTCCATTGTATAAATGTACCACATCTTTATAATTCATTCATCAGTTGAGGGACATCTAGGCTGGCTCCATTTCCTAGCTATTGTGAATACAGTGGAAATAAACATGGATGTGCAAGTATCTCTAAGGTAATGCAATGAGTCCTTAGGGTATATGCTAGTGGTATAGCTGGGTCATATGGTAAGCCTATTTTTAGCTGTTTCAAGGACCTCCACACTGAGTACCACTGTAGTTTTACTAGTTTACATTCCCACCAACTGTGTACAAAGGTTCCTCTTTTTCTGCATCCTGACCAGCATTTATTGTCATTTGTTTTATTGATGATAGCCATTCTGATGGAGTGAGATGAAGTAATAAATTAGTTTTAATTTGCATTTACCTGATGGCTAAGGTTGTAGAACATTTTTTAGATGTTTATATACCATCTGTATTTCTTCTTTTGAGAAACTCTATATTTAGTTCCATAGTCCTTTTTTTTTTTTTTTCAAGGTAGGTTCTTACTCTAGCCCAGGCTGGAATTCACTACGTAGTCTTAGGCTGGCTTCGAACTCACAGTGATCCTCCTACCTCTCCAAATGCTGGGATTAAAGATATGCACCACTATGTCCAGTCCAAAGCCTATTTTTTAACTGGGTATTTGGTTTCTTATTATTTAGTTTTTTGAGTTTTTGTATGTCCTGGATATTAATCCTCTGTCAGATGTATAGCTGGCAAAGATTTCCACCCATTCTGTAGGTTGCCTCTTTGCTCTATTTACAGTGTCCTTTCTTGTACAAAAGTACAAGTAATTTCATGAGTTCCCAGTGGTTAATTAGTGTTTGTATTTCCTGAGCAACTGAGATTATATACAGAAAGTCATTGCCTATGCCAACATGTTGAAGGGTTTCCCCTACTTTTTCCTCTAGCAGTTTCAGAGATTCAGGTCTGATATTAAGGTCTTTGATCCATTTGGACTTGAGTCCATCTTGAGTTAATTTGAACCTTGGGTTTTCTAATTATATGCAGTATTCTCAGCCATGTAAATCCAACTTTATGTATCTTCAGGATAGGAGTTTAAGGTACCAGGTGTGGCTCTTATACTCCCAGAGTAACACAAGAAGTGATCCTCAGTGTTGAATTTGCCTGCTATTCAAGTATTCTAGTAGGCTGGGTGGAGCAAATTACTGGCAGAGTCTAAAATTCAACTGATCTATATACACATTCATTCAAAACCAGCATAGAGTATTTATGAAAGAGTGGGGGTTAAGACAAACAGATAATCTAATAGACAAGGTCCCTTAGCTTGTCCTACACCCTTAATCCTGTCAACTGGGAGGCTGAGATTTCTGGTCTGAAATGGGTTCCAAGTCAACCTGGGGCTGAGGGACACCCTGCCCCCAATAATGACAGAAGAAAAAGACAAAGGCCCTATAAATCAGGAAATGTCAAAGACAAATACAAATACAGCTTATTTGAGAATGGTAAAGCTGACCAAGAATGCATCAATCAAATCTAACACATAGCCTGTCCTGACATGGAAGGTGAGATTAGCACTTCCAATGCAGGCCTATGTACCTGGCTTTGTGTAAGTAGGCTCTGTTACCATTTGGAGTGGCTTCCAATCTCACCAATGCTGAGTGCCCACCTTTCTGTTGTGCTGTGGATTCGGTTAGGCTGCTTAGGTCACTGGATCTGGTGTTCTGATTGGCTGTGCTGGGTGTTATATGGCTGGGGGACTGAAAAGGTGGTTTGTTGTTCTGGTAGATGGGGAAAGGGAGGCTATACAGGATGCCTGGAGATGTACCAGATCTGCTCAGCTGGTCCAGTTTGTGATCTCCTTCAGCAGCTGATCCATGCTGTGTTCCCCTTTGGGTTTCTTGACTTCACAACAAGGCTGATATGAGTGAATAATCTCTTCCCCTGGCTTCTCCTCTTGCAGCTCTGAGCTGCACTGGGCTGGGCAGGTGGATTGGGGCCACTGGTGCCAGGCAGGAGCCACTTTTGTGCTTCATACTTTTAGACATTCTGAATATCTCCCGTTTCTCGGCTGTGGCTTGATAATTCCTTATACAACTTCACTTTTCAGTAGAAGAGTGTATTTTACTGTTTTTCTGCTTATTTCTCCCCCTAGGCTTCCTTGGCATAGCTACTACTCTGCCATCTTACCTAGAAGTGTAGACTTGTGTCTGGTTCATTTTTTTTTATTTGGGTCATTTGTTTCATATTTTAAGAAGGTTTTGTGCATTTTGATCACCAGTGTATCATTTGCTTCTTCGCAGCTTTCCATTCTTGCTTTGACACAAGCAAAGGGTTTTCTTCATTGTAATGAAGCCCAGCTTAGAAATTCTTTCTTCTCAAGAATCATACTTATAGCTTTGTGTCCAAAAAGGCATTGCTGGGACTAGGGAGATGACTCTCTGAATAAAGCACTTACCACTCAAACCAGAGTATATGAGTTTGGATTCTCCCCTCCCCCCCCCCCCCCCCCGTGCAAAAGGCCCCATGCAAAGCCAGAAGCCATGTGGGCTTCTGTAATTCCAGCTTGCTGACAGTAAGATAGGTGGCAGCAAAGACCAGAGAATTTCCCAGAAGCTCACAGACCAGCTAGCCTGGTGAACACAGCACTGAACAATAATAGAGAGAAAGAGAAACCTTGCCTGAAAGTGAGGTAAAAGGAGAGAACCAACCTAAAACTTGTCCTCTGACCTCCACACATGCACCATGGTATGTGTGTACCCACCCTCACACCTGAACATGCACATGAATGTGAACACACACACACACACACACACACACACACACACACATTGTCAATCCCAAGATCATGTAAATTTTCTCCTATGTTATCATCTAGGAAGTTAAGATTTTTGCATTAAGAAAGTCTATGGTCCATTTTAAGTTAATCTTTTTTGCACACACACGTGTGTGTGTTGTGATAGATGTATGTGTATGTGCCCTTGTGGCATCCCATGCGCTCACCTACAGTGAAGTGTGCTTGCCTGCAGTGGCCAGATTCAAACACTGGGTGTCCCACTCTGTTGCTCTTCTGCCCTTTCTTATGTGAGCTGGAGTCTCTTGACGATTCTGCAGCTTGCTATACTTTGCAAGCTTCAGTAATTCCCAAGTCTCTGCTTCCCTACAGGACTGTGGTTATAGGCATGCCCAGCTGTTTATGGAGATTAGAACTCAGGCAGTCTCAGGCCCCTTCAGGCCCTCATGCTTGTGCAGGAAGCACACTTAATTGCTAAGCCATCTCTCTTGCCCTTAAGTTGACTTTTGTGAAAGGTGTAAGATCTATTCTTGTCTTCTATGAATCCCAAGTTGTTGAGAAGTTATTTCTCCATTGAATTGCATTTGCTTTTTTTTTCTTTTTCACTTGTGTTTGTGTGTGTGTGTGTGATGTAGTGTGATATGTGTGTATGTGTGCATGTGTGTGCAGTGTATACATGTATATGTCTCCTTGCAGTATCCCATGTACTCCTGTGGTGGGGGTGGAGCACTAACCTGCAGTGGCCAGAGCAGCAGAGCATTGGGTGCCCCACTCCATTACTCTTCCCCCATTATCATTTTGTTCTGACTCTTATTGATACAGTAGCGTGCTGTTTTTCACAAGCCCAAGCAAGTCTCTGGCCTTTGCTCCCCTTTGTTGGACTAGGATTATAGGCAGATGTGGCCACATCTAGATACTTACATGGGTTCTGGAGACTTGAACTTGACAGTCTCAGACCCTCATGGTTGCATAGGAAGTGTTCTTAACCTCTGGGCACCTCTCCAGCAGTTAGTTTGGTTTGATTAATGCTATTCCTGTATTTTGTTGTGATCTGTTGATCATTTGTCAGTTCTCTCACCAAAGTCTTTATTGTTGTAGCTTTCAAATAAATCTCAAAGTTGGGTAGTATCAGTCCTCCCATTTGGTTTCTTCCTTTAATATTGTATTGGCTATTCTGGGGCTTTTTCCTAACCTTGACCACATGAAACATTAAAAATAAAAATAAGGGGCTGGAGAGATGATTTAGCAGTTAAGGAGCCTGCCTGCGAAGACTAAGAATGCCTGTTCAAAACTCCAGGTCCTATGTTTAGCCAGATGCAAAAGTGACGCAAGCATGCAATGTTGCACATGCGCCACAAGGAGGGGCACATGTCTGGGGTTAGTCTACAGCAGCTGAGAGGCCCTGGCACACCCATTCTCTGTCTCTGTCTCTTTCAAAAAATAAATTAATTAAAATAAAGACATTCATACTAACTAAAAGCACAAACAAGAAATAATAAAATAAAATGAGAGCACAAAAGTCACAAAATAAAGCTGGGCGTGGTGGCACACACCTTTAACCCCAGCACTCAGGAGGCAGAGGTAGGAGGATCTCTGTGAGTTTGAGGCCACCCTGAGACTACATAGTGAATTCCAGGTCAGCCTGGGCTAGAGCAAGACCCTACATTGAAAACTCCCCCCCAAAAAAATCACAAAATATAAAAAATAATGAGGTACAAAACAGCAAAAATTAGATGCCAAATTATTAAATCACAAATCCTTGTTCTTTCAAAAAACCAATAACAAATACTAGTCATTTTAAACAGGGAACTAAAGGAGAAATCACAAAAGTACAAACTTTCAGCTGGGCGTGGTGGCGCACACCTTTAATTCCAGCACTTGGGAGGCAGAGGTAGGAGGATCGCCGTGAGTTCGAGGCCACCCTGAGACTACATAGTTAATTCCAGATCAGCCTTGGCCAGAGTGAGACCCTACCTTGAAAATAAAAAAAAAATTTTTTTAAAAGTACATATTCTTTTCTGTTTGTCTATTTCTTTAGTTGCTGTTGGAGTTTTTCCTATTATTAATTCCATTTGATAATTTTATGAAGACGAGATTCTAGACTGAGGAAAGAGTAGCCACTTGCATCTAAATTTCAAAACATCTTGATTATATTTCTTACCTACTACTATAAACTGGTTTTTGTTTGTTCTGTTTGAATCTTTTATAAACAGTTGCCCATTTGACAGAAAACACACCATCTTTATAAGTTTAATCTATTTAATGTAATGTGTCCACTCTGGCCTAGAAAAACAGTCAAGATTTGAAGCTATTCATGAGCCCTGGCTTGCTTTATAATGTATTTGGCTTTGTTGTCACTTTATAATGAAAACCTACTATTCTATCCAGAAAAGATAATCCAGGAGAGAAAGAACTCCCTCAAGTCTGGACTGGAACAGGGTCATACTCAAAAGTATCAAGATTTTCTGGATATTGTTCTTTCCGCCCAGGTAAATGACTCAAATATCTGGGCCTACTCAACCAACCAACTAATTATGTGGCTAGTGGGTAAAGGGGAGGGGCTCCTTGCAGTTTGGGATATAGATCAAATGCTGCAACTTTCTCAGTAAATTACTTAACAGGCTTTGGGAGTTATATTTAAGAGATCAGAAAATGGTTCACTTGGATAAAGAAGTAAACAGAGGAGGAAGTGCTGAGAAATTGGATACATTTAAGTTTATTTTTCTTATGTAACATTGGTTCTCTTTGTGCTCTGAGCTAATTATGACTCATCATGTATATTTGTTGAAATGAATTAAAATTGAAACCTTTGTTTGAAACTCTAATTTTTTCCCCTAAGATCATCATTTTGATTGATTGTGCCTCCAAACATCTATAAACTGATATTTCATCCAAATATCTCTACTGTATGTTGTAGGCTGAAAATGAAGACACCTTCTCAGACGCCGACCTACAGTCCCAGGTGAACACATTCCTGTGGGCAGGGCATGACGCGTTGGCCGCCAGCCTCTCCTGGCTCCTCTATTGCCTGGCTCTGAGCCCTGAACATCAGCACAGATGCCGGGAGGAGATCAGAAGCATCTTAGGGGACGGTTCTTTCATCACCTGGTGAGATCTGCAGCCAGAAACGTTTCATGCTTGCTCTCCTCATGGGATTTTGCTCAATTTCTTGTCCTAGTGCTTTAGTGACCACCATGCCTCAAGATATGCACAAGAGGAGTCAGACAGGTCAGACCACTTTCTTCTTTCTCAAAAGAGCCTTGAGTGAGCCCTTGTCTTTTGCAGAAAGAAGTTTGCTCATTGAGAAATTGTAGCAGACAGCTTCAGGTTCACTGAGATGAACTTCCAGACCAGGCACAGTTATGGAGGAAGGGATATTATTTATTGAAGCTTACAGATCCAGGGGAAGTTCCATAATGGCAGAAGAAGCGACCTGCTCTCACAAGGCCAAACAGAGAGAGCAAAGCCCCCAGCCACACAGCACACTGAGCAAAAACTACTGCCAAAAGCCCAGCACACTTCAGGAACTCCTGCTAGGCACATTTGCATATCTTTACAATGGAATCTCAAACCATCACCACACCTTAAGACCGGGCCCCCAGTGACCTTGCCTCTAGCAAGGTGATTGCAGATGCAAACTATAACTAATAAAACACTGAATATATTGGGGGACATATATTCAAACTACCACAGAAATCATCTGCCACTGCTTTTATAAACTCAGTAGTATATAAAATGTTATCATTCTTTCCATTGAGTGCTTGTATGGTTGTCATGAGGAACTGGCCAAGGCCTATGTGGAGCTTCAACAACGGGGCTCGGTGGGGTTCCTGTGTGCTGAGGAAGCTGAATGAGCAGCTGCATAATATCAGACTGATAGTGGACACTCTGGCCCATCACCTTGTCACCAGTGTCCTTCTTCATGGTGGACTTTGGTCTTGGAACATGGTATTAACTGCTATATCTGGTAGTTGAGCTTAGCAAATATGGACAGAAGTACTGAGGTACTAAAAAAACGATTAAGGGGGCTGGAGAGATGGCTTAGCGGTTAAGGTGTTTGCCTGCTAAGCCTAAGGACCCCAGTTCAATTCTCCAGGTCCCATGTAAGCCAGATGCACAAGGGGGCACATGGGTCTGGAGTTCATTTGCAGTGGCTAGAGGCCCTGGCGTGCCCATTCGCACTCCCTCTCTCTCTTTCCCTCTCTCTGTCTCTAATAAATAAATAAAATAAAAATAAAATCTTTTTAAAAAAGAAAGAAATGATTAAGATTTGATACAGACTCTGCCCTCAATGAGTTCACAATCAGGTTCTTCCCTCAGTGAGTTCACAGTCTAAGGCAAAAGAGATGCCTTTATACAGAAAATGAACTTTTACCTGGTAAGGGCAACGGCAGAGATATGTGTTGGCCACCAGAGACACTTAAGAAAACAGGTAACACCCTGGTAGTTGAGACTCAACACCCTTGTGAATCTGACACTAGGGACAGCAGGAATTAACCAGGTAGAAAGTGTCAACTCTACCTCACCAGACTTAAGCATATCTTGCTTTTAATAAAGTTCCAATAATGGATTTGCCTCTTAGCCATGTTGTTTGCAAAGAAAAAATAAAGCATACTCCTGACAATCATACCTTCTACCCTCACTAGTCAAAGGAGTAGAAAGATAAAAATGATAAGGACCATTGAGCCACATAAATAGGAAAAAACACACCATAATTGATATGAAAAAATCATCTTAGAAAGCAAAGCTTGAAGTTAAAGCTATAGTGGACATCTTATTTTATAAGGAACTAACATCATTTTCTACCATGATTTTAAAAAGTTATTGTTAAGAGAGACTAACAGAGAGAGGGAGGGGATGTGATGGAGAATGGAGTTGTGAAGGGGAAAGTGGGGGAGGGGAGGGAAATATCATGGTTTATTGTTTGTAAGTGTAGAAGTTGTCGATAAAAAAATTTTTTAAAGTTATTTTCGGGGCTGGAGAGATGGCTTAGCCAGTTAAGGCACTTGCCTGCAAAGCCAAAGGATCCCAGTTCAATTCTCCAGGACCCACATAAGCCAGATGCACAAGGGGGCGCATGCATCTAGAGTTCATTTGCAGTGGCTGGAGGCCCTGGCATGCCCATTTCTCTCTCTCTCTCTCTCTCTCTCTCTCTCTCTCTCTCTCTCTCTTTCCCTACCTCTTTCTCACAAATAAATAAATAAAATGTATTTAAAATAAATAAATAAATAATAAATTTTTTAAACTCCTTATGCATTCCTCCTTTATATGAAGACTTAAAGATTGTAAATCTCCTTGTTGAGCCCATTGGTTATAGCTCATCACCTTACCACATGATGAGGACATGTGGCACCTTTGTTAGCCCCAAGACAGGGGTCCCACATTAACAATCTGTTACATAAACTCAGGACAAAGTAACTCTACTTCAAAGTAACTCTACTTCAACTCAGGACAAAGTAACTCTACTTCAAAGTAACTCTACTTCAAGGGTGAAGTTTACTAGGAAAAAGCAATAAAGAGATAAAAACCAATATTTACAAATTAATATAGCATCTGAATCCATTTCCTTCCTCCCTTGTCCTCACAGGGACCAGCTGGGCAAGATGTCATACACCACAATGTGCATCAAGGAGATGTTCCGCCTGATTCCTCCAATCCCCTCCATTTCCAGAGAACTCAGCAAACCTTTAACCCTCCCAGATGGACACTCGTTGCCTGCAGGTCTGTGCATTCTTTTCCTAAGCAGTTTCCAAAGCCCATGGAACGTGTGTGTATTTGTGTGTGGGTAGCGGCCAGAGAACATCTGCCACTCTTCTGCTTTGTTTTCTTGAGATGGAGTCTCTTTTTGAACCTGTAGCTGCTGTGTTCAGTCATATTAGAAGACAAAAGAGTCCCAGTGATTCTCTATCTCCACCTCACTTAGAACTGGGGTTATAAGTGGCATGTGGGACATGACGAGCTTAAAAAAAAAAAATACATGGGGGCTGGAGGGATGTCTTAGTGGTTAAGGCATTTGCCTGCAAAGCCAAAGGACCCTGGTTCAATTCCCCAGGACCCACGTTATGCACAAGGGCACGCATACGTCTGGAGTTCATTTGAAGTGGCTGGAGGCCCTGGCGCGCCCATTCTCTCTCTCTCCCTCTCCCTCTTTCTCTGTCAAATAAACAAATAAATAAGAATAAATTTTTTTTAAAATCCATGCTAGAGATTGGACTTGAGTCCTCATGTGTGCACAAGCACTCATACCTGCTGGACCATCACCCCAGCACCTAAATACTTTTACCAAAATCCAGTGGGAGATTCCCAACGTGCAGGTAAGGTTAACTGACTTGGAGCAGAGCTGGCGCTCACACAGAGGCCCTGTACTGAACAGGGCATATAGGAAGGAAGACACCTGAGACAGCCTTTCACTTGTCTGCTTTAGTGTCCTACATCAGCTTGTCTAAGGAAACAGGTCAGTAGGATTGCTGTGGCCAACACCTGCAACCTGTCACTGTAACCTTGTTGACAGAACCAAAATTGACTTAGCAGAATACCTTCTGGTATCAAAATGAAGTCCAAGTTCTCTGTCTCCTTAAAATCATTAAAGCATGTGAATATCTGCCCAAATTCTCTCCTTCCATCGCAGAACAGCACTAACAAAGCAACCACTGAAACTTCATGGTATAATTATAGTTTTGCTCTCACATACCCAACTGTCTCTGGCAAATGCTTTCTGGTCCATTAACAAATATTTGGGTAATTTCCAAATGTGGCAGAAAATACAAGCACAGCTTAGCCCTTTGGCATGACACCAATAGTCCTGGGGATAGGACTATGGATTAAGTAAATCATTGCTTTGAAAATTGAGATACATGGGCTAGAACGATGGCTCAGTCTTTAAAGACACTTGCTTGCAAATCTTGCCAGCCTGAGTTTGATATCCCAGTGCCAGGTGCACAAAGTAGAGCATGCATCTGGAGCTCATTTGCAGTGACAAGAGGCCCTAGTGCACTGATTCTCTCTCTCTCTCCCTCTCTCTCTCTCTTCTTTTTCTTCTTCTTCCCTCCCTTCCTCCCTCTTCTTTCTTTATTCAATTCTCTCCCCTTGCAAATAAAAATATTTTTTTACAAAAAGAAAACTGAAGTTCATATCACATCTTCTCCTGTGCCCCTCTGTTGCAGTCAGGTTCACATTAATGATAGAAATCATCCGACCAAGAGCAGCTTGAGTGGGAAAAGGAGTTTATTTTGGCTTACAGACTGAAGGGGAAGCTCCAGATTGGCAGGAGAAACAATGGCATGAGCAGAGGGTGAACATCACCTCCTGGCCAACATCAGATGGACAATAGGAACAGGAGAGTGTGCCAAACACTGGCAAGGGGAAACTGGCTTTAATACCCATAAGCCCACCCCCAACATACACTTCCTCCAGGAGGCTTCAATTCCCAAATTGCCACCAGCTGAAGACCTAACATTCAGAACACGAAAGTTTATAGGGGACACCTGAATCAAACCACCACATTCCGCCCCTGCCCCCATAAACTGATAATCACATGATATAAAATACAATGCATTCAGTCCATCATTAAAAGTCCCCATAGTTTTTATCAATCACAATGATGTTCAAACATCCCCGTAATCCAAGGTCTTTTAACTGAGCCAAAATACCAAAAATTCCATAATGACACAGAATAAACACACTGCAAAAGATGGCACTGGGCATAGCAAAAAAAAAAAAAAAAAAAATCAACTGTTGCAGTCAGGTTCACATTGCTGGCAGAAATCACCTGACTAAGAGCAGCTTATGGGAAAAAAAGAGGTTTATTTTGGCTTACAGGCTCGAGGGGGAAGCTCCATGATGGCATGAGCAGAGGGTGGACATCAC
Source organism: Orientallactaga sibirica (assembly GCA_036365145.1). Classification (NCBI taxonomy): domain Eukaryota; kingdom Metazoa; phylum Chordata; class Mammalia; order Rodentia; family Dipodidae; genus Orientallactaga; species Orientallactaga sibirica. The sequence goes on along the minus strand of JAEOAD010000015.1, from coordinate 39,605,993 downwards.
TCTCTGGTCAACATAAGGTGGACAACAGCAACAGGAGAGTGTGCCAAACACTGGCAAGGGGAAGCTGGCTATAATACCCATAAGCCCGCCCCCAACAATACTCTGCCTCCAGGAGGTGTTAATTCCCAAGTTGCCATCAGCTGGGAACCTAGCATTCAGAACACTTATCATTTATGGGGGACACCTGAATCAAACCACCACATCAACCAATACAAGATTTAAAACAACCAGGGCAAACATCAAACTCTGTACCTACAAGTCCAACAACTCTAGTCAGTGACAAATCTCCAAGTCTGATAACTCTAGCCAGCAACAAGTCTCTGGAGTTCCAAGTCTGCCCCTCCAGCTAGGCTACTCACAGTCCTGGAAAACTTCATCGGGTCCAGCAGCTCTTCTTTTTTTTTTTTTTTTTTTTTTTTTTTTTTTTTTTTTTTTTTTTCAAGGTAGGGTCTCACTCTAGCTCAGGCTGACCTGGAATTAGTCTCAGGGTGGCCTCGAACTCACGGCAGTCCTCCTACCTCTGCTTCCCAAGTGCTGGGATTAAAGGAGTGCGCCACCACGCCCGGCCCAGCAGCTCTTCTTGTCAGCTGTTTCATGGTCCCAGGATCTCTACTGGGTCTCCACTGAAACCCACGGTCCATCTTCAGATCTCCAGGCAGGCATCCAGCAAACCTGCTTCACACTGCCCATGGCCATTTCCAAGACTGTGTTACAAATTCAATGACCTTCTCTTTCCTGAATTTCTTATACTCCGTAATACCAGGTGGGATGCCAATTTGTTAATCCAGAGGGGAATAAAGCAGACTTTGAAGAACAGGACACTCCTTGAGCATTCAGGCTCCTTCAAAAGACTACATTCTTTCTGTGCTTCCAATGCAGGTCCGCTGGCCCAGTATCAAAGGTTGTAATCTCTCAATTGCAGCTGGACAAGCAGCAGTTTTGGCCCAAAGATTTCATTTTTCTGTACCATATCCCTCTGTTCACACCAGTCCATTTCTGGGGTTGCAATGCAACCCTGCACAAGTTCTCAGGACATGGGCATAACAGCAAGCCTCTCACACAAACTGCTTATAGCACAGTCCAGACAAAGCTCTTTCTCACCCTCACAAGCCAAACCTCACAGTCCATAATTCTTACTGCATTCAGGTGTTTGAACTCTGACCAGAATAGTCCATCAACCTGTACTTACAGCACTGAAAGTCATCTCTTAGGCCAAGGTTTCAAATCTTTCCATATTCCTCTTGAAAATCAGCTCCAAAAGACCAAAGTCACACAGTCAGGTGTCTAGCAGTAAATGACACCATTCCTCAGTACCAACTTTACTGTTGCAATCACGTTCACATTACTGGCAGAAATCACCCAACCAAGAGCAGCTTGTGGCTTACAGACTTGAGGGAAAGCTCCATGATAGCAGGGGAAAATGACAGCATAAGCAGAAAGTGGACATCACCTCCTGGCCAATATCAGATGGACCACAGCAACAGGAGACTGTGCCAAACACTGGCACGGGAAAACTGGCTGTAATACCCATAAGCCCGCCCCCAACAATACACTGCCTCCAGGAGGCTTTATTTCCCAAATTACCACCAGCTGAGGACCTAGCATTCAGAACACATAAGTTTATGGGGGACACCTGAATCAAACCACCACACCCTCCTTGGTGACATCATCACTGGCACACAACTCTGCCAGGAGCATGTTCCTTCCACAGGAAAAGTCTTGCCAGAAGGCAGTCTAACAGAGACCCACAATTTGCTTTTTTATTTCCTTCCTGCCTCAGGAATGACTGTGGTTCTCAGTATTTGGGGTCTCCACCACAACCCTGCTGTCTGGAAAAGCCCAAAGGTAAGACTCTTTTCCACAGTGGGGGGAATGCTGAGAAATTCTCATGTTGACAGCTAAGCATGCAAATGGCTACAACAGTGGAAGAAAATGACAAAAGCCTCTACCAGTAACTCACCAGATATCTGCAAGCCTGTGGACAGTTCCGGCATCCCAGCCCCTCTCTCTCTCTCTCTCTCTCTCTCTCTCTCTCTCTCTCTCTCTTAAGATTATTTTTTATTTATTAGAGACAGAGAGAGAGAAAAAATGGACACACCAGGGTCTCTGGCCACTGCAAATGAACTCCAGACACCTGTGCCACCATGTGCTTATATGGGACTTGTAGAATCGAACCTGGATCTTTAGGCTTTGCAGGCAAGCACCTTAACCACTAAATCATCTCTCCAGCTCCTTTCTTGCTTTGGTTTTTGAGGTAGGGTTTCACTCTAGCCCAGAGTGACCTGGAATTCACTATGTAGTCTCAGACTTGAACTCACAGTGGTCCTCCTACCTAGGCCTCCAGTGCTGGGATTAAAGGCATGTGCCACCAACCCCTGCTCAGCCTCTTTTTGCTGGATGGGACAATTGGGGTCCTGACCAGACATTGATGGCACACTCAAGTTGAGCAGTTGGAGTGCTCTATAAGGGAACTATTTATTAGGAAAAGCAAATGAGAACAGATTTCTTCTAGGATATTTATCTCTTCCAGGATGGAGGGTTATAAAACTGAAGAGAGAGCTGGAGGGGGTTCATCAGACATGAGCTGCGGGGGAGACACAGTCAACCTGAAACCCCTGTAGGGAGGATCCAAGGAGCAGTAAATACCCCAACTGTCCTGCCTCTCTCCAGATCCCTGTCAAAGTCTTTTGTTGTCCAAATTCAGAAGGAAATAATGCCTGACCCACAGGATAGGCTGGGAAAGGGAAAAAGAGGATCTGGACAGGCTAAGAGAAGATATAGCAAGCCTCAGTTCTTGACTCAATGTTCTTGAAACTCAAAGCACAAATAAATGCTAGTGTTATTTACATAAACTATTGAAGTCCATTCCGTGGAATGGGAGGCTGGGTCCCTACATCTCATTTGGGCATGACTTCTAAGTAGGTGTGCTCTTGCTTCTTCCTCACTCATCTAGCGAGCAGACAAGTCCATGGTGGAGGGGCAGATGAGCTCTGCAGATGTGTGGGGGTGTCATCCATGTGGTGGCCATTAGCCAGATGTGGTTACTGAACACTGCAAATGTAACTAGCTAGGATTATTATGGTATGGATTCTGAAGATATCATACCCAAAAATGTGAAATATTTCTTTCATTATTGATATTGATTATATGTTGAAATGATAGATTTTGTTTTTGGTTTTGTTTGGTTTGGTTTGGTTTGGTTTGGTTTGGTTTGGTTTTTCAAGGTAAGGTCTCATTTTAGCCCAGGCTGACCTGGAATTCACTATGTAGTCTCAGGGTGGCCTTCAACTCACAGCAATCCTCCTACCTCTGCCTCCTGAGTGCTGGGACTAAAGCTATGAGCCACCATGCCCTGCTGAAATGATAGATTTTCAAATACATTCTATTATTAAAAGAATTTTGTCTTCATAAAATGTACATTTTAAATTACGTATTTGGCTCTCCTTATGTCTCTGTTGACTAGCACTAAGGAGTAGCTTATGAGTTGTGTTGATGTTGTTATGGGTGGGGTTGTTTTCTCATTTCAGGTCTTTGATCCCTTGAGATTCACTAAAGAGAATTCTGATCAAAGACACCCCTATGCCTTCCTACCATTCTCAACCGGCCCAAGGTAAGGCTAACTTGAGGCTGTCGAAAATATACAAAATGTTTAGGCAGGAACAGCTTACTGCATTAGCCCCTCTACTCATAATTTTTCCACTGAGGACAACCGTTCTCTGTCTCATCTGATGTTAGCCATGCCTCAGAAAACAATCCTGCACTGTGGCTAAGTATTGCTCATGGGCTCAGTGCCCCCCCACCCCTCATGTAGGAGAAATTTTTTTCTGGGTGACTCCAACTGCCACCTTCTTCTAGGAGGGTATTGGAGCCATAGTCTAGCAGGAACAATATAAGACTTCAGTGGTCTTTAGTGTTGCTTTACTGTGAACCTCAGACCTGTTATTATAAACACTCATCAAAGAGTCCAAGAAACAGCCGGGTGTGGTGGCGCACGCCTTTAATCCCAGCACTCGGGAGGCAGAGGTAGGAGGATCACCGTGAGTTCGAGGCCACCCTGAGAATACAGAGTGAATTCCAGGTCAGTGTGGGCTAGAGTGAGACCCTACCTTGAAAAACAAACAAACAAACAAACAAAAGAGTCCAAGAAGCAGCATGTCTTCAAGTGTCACTTCCTGTCACCGTATCTGCAGGAACTGCGTCGGGCAGCAGTTTGCCATGCTCGAGTTAAAGGTGGCCATCGCTTTGATTCTGCTCCGCTTCCACGTGACTCCAGACCTCACCAGGCCTCTTGCCTTCTCAAGCCACATCCTTCTCAAACCCAAGCATGGGATCCATTTGCATCTGAAGAAACTACCCCAATAGTAGATCTAAGAGGGCAGTGACTAAATGATTTTTGCTATTGTTGGTGGTTTTAAGTTAAATGTACAGTCAATGGTCCATGAAAATGAAAAGGAATCTAAGTAGGGTAGGAGGGTTGAAGGAAGGTTGCCTGGGACATCTCTACAGCTGCACATATCCTCAGGTAATGCAGGTGACACCTAGATCTGTTTCTGTGTGACTTGGAGAGATTATCAGACCATTTCTTTTTTTTCTTTTTTTTCTGACTAGTAATGCTATGTGCTAAGCATTTTGCTAGGTGGCTTTCATATATTTTCTATTTTAATAATTTTCAAATTTTAATCATTTTCAGAATTATCCAAGTATTTGGAAAGTGCATGTACACTCTCACTGTAAAAAAAAAAAAATTTCATCAGTAGAAAAATGCATAGATAAAATCCCATGTCACCTAGGCCATATACTCCATGCCATGATCAATCCTGTAAAAAAAAAAAAAAAAAAAAAAAAAAAAAAAAAAAAAAACTTATTTATCAGGGGTTTTTGTTTGTTTGTGTGTTTGTTTGTTTGTTTGTTTGTTTTTGAGTTAGAGTTTCACTCTGGTCCAGGCTGACCTGATATTCACTCTGTAGTCTCAGGCTGACCTCAAACTCATAGCAATCCTCTACCTCTACCTCCTGAGTGCTGGGATTAAAGGCACATTCCCAGTTTCCTTTGTTTTTTTAAACTGTATTTATAGTGTATTTTACCATATAGAACATTTTCATTTTCATGACTTAAGATATATATGTATGAATTTATGTGTGTGTATATATATGTGTGTGTTTGTGTGTGCATGCGTGTGAGTGTTGCGTGTGTGTATACAGACTTTTTTATAATGTCTGAGTTTTGAATCTTGGATAATAAAGTCTACATTTAAAATATTCCAAAATAAAAAATATAAGTTATGCTGGAGAGATGGCTCAGATGTTAAGGATGCTTGCTTGCAAAGCCTGACAGCCCAGGTTCAGTTCCTCAATACCCACATAAAGCCAATACACAAATTGGTGAGTGCATCTGGAGTTCATTTGCAAGAAGCCCTGGTACATCTATTCCCTTTTTCTCTCTCTGTTTCTTTCTCTCTCTCTCTTTCTCTCTCTCTCTCTCTCTTTCTTTCTCTCTCTGTCTGCAAATAAATAATAAAAATTTATAGAAAATAATAAAATATTGTAAAACATATTCTGCAAATCTTTCTGGTGTTAACTACTGTTATAAATCCTGAATAGGAATTGTTTAATGAATTCTAGATTCATTCACCACTCACTGGAACCCAATCAGAAATTTAAATGTGATTTTTTTGTTTTTTTTGGGTTTTTTTTATTATTTGAGAGCAACAGACAGACAGAGAGAAAGAGGCAGAGAGAGAGAATGGGCATGCCAGGGCCTCCAGCCACTGCAAATGAACTTCAGATGCATGAGCCACCTTGTGCATCTGGCATAACGTGGGCCCTGGAGAATTGAGCCTCGAACCAGGGTCCTTGGGCTTCACAGGCAAGTGCTTAACTGCTAAGCCATCTCTCCAGGCCCTAGATGTGTTTTTTAATGCAGAGGAAGCCCTTGGAAAGGTTTTTTCCAGGTGGGAGTTGCATTTTTAAAGTTTTTTGGATGGCTGCAAAGATGGCTCAGCCATAAAAGGCACTTGCTTGCAAAGCCTGTCTGCCTGTTTGCCTGCTGGGTTCAATTCCCAAGCTCCCCATGTAAAGGCAGAAGCAAAAAGTGGTACAAGCATCTAGCATTCATTTGCATTGACAAGGGGCCCTGGCATGCCCATACACATAAATAAATAAATAAATAAATAAATAAATAAAGTCTTTTAAAACCCTGCTAGAAATCTAAATTCCAAATCTAAGTGACTTTTTTTTTCTTCAAAAATCAGCTTAGGGGATATGGAGATAAATGCCTGTGATCTCAGCACTTGAGAGGCTGATGAAAGAAGATCATGATTTCAAGGCCAAGCTGGGCTACATATGAGAACTTGGCAGAGAGAGAGAAAGAGAAAGAGATCGTTGTATCTGTTATGTGGATAATGGATAGATTAGAAAGAAGCACCAGTAGAAGCCAGAAGACACAGATAACACACAGATAAGAGTTGAAGGTGCTTGCCAAGGGTGATGGTAGTGAAGCCAAAAAGAAATAAAAGTGGACGGCCATTTTGATGATACTTAGTTGAGTAAATGGAACTTGCTAATCAATTAGAAGTAGAGTGTGAGTGAAGGGGCAGCATCAAAGATGTGAGAGATTGAACGGATCATCTGTTCAATCATAGTAACACTGCTGAAAATACTGGGGTCTTCCAGGGGAGTCTCCTTTCACCAGGTGTCCATCAGTTCTTTGCCTTGCTAGACATCTTGATTATGGGGAAGTCTTATCATAAAAGCTTTACAGTGACCTGAGGGCCCTAATAAAGATGGAAAATTTGGGCTGGAGTAATAGCTTAATGGTTAAGGTGCTTGCCTGTGAAGCCTAAGGACCCAGATTCAATACTCCAGTACCCACATAAGCCAGATGCACAAGGTGGCGTGTCATCTGGAGTTCGTGTGCAGTGGCTTGAGACCCCAGCACACCTATTCTCTCTATATATCTGCCTCTCTCTCTCTCTCTTTCTCTCTCTCTCTCTCTATGTCTCTCCCCCTTTCATAAATAAGTAAATAAAAATAAGTAAATGAAAAAAGGTCCATTAAGGACTGGAGAGATGGCTCAATTGCTTAAATATCTGTTAAATATCATGTATTTTAAAATATTTTTATATATTTATTCATTTGAGAGAGAGATAGTGGGTGCACCAAAGCTTCTAACCACTGTAAATGAGCTCCAGACACATGTGTTTCCTTGAGCATCTGACTTACATGGGTACTAAGGAATCAAACCCAGGACCAGGCAAGCACCATAACCACTGAGCATCTCTCCAGTCCCAAATCTCAGGTATTTTTTTTTATCAAACCTGGTCAGGCTGACCTGGCATTAACTATGTAGTCTCAGGGTGGCCTCGAACCACTGAGCATCTGCCTCCAGTCCTGGGATTAATCTGCACCACCACGCCCGGCTCTCAGGTATTTTTAATATCTTTTTTATAATCTTATTTATTTATTTGAGAGAGACAGGAAGAGACAGATAGAGAGAGAAGGGGTGCTCCTCCTGCAACTACAAACTCCAGATGCATGCGCCACCTTGTGCATCTGGCTTTTGCAAGTACTGGGGAATCAAACCTGGGTCCTTAGGCTTCACAAGCAAGTGCCTTAACCACTAAGCCATCTCTTCAACCTTCATGTATTTTGAAATATTTTATTGTTTTATTTATTTATTTGACAGAAAAAGGCAGAGAGAGAGACAGAGAGTGAAAGGGAATGGGCGCACCAGGACCTCCAGCCATAGCAAATGGACTCCAGACACATGTGCCACCTTGTGCATCTGGCTTATGTGGGTCCTGAGGAATCAAACCTGGGTCCTTTGGCTTTGCAGGCAAGTGTCTTAACCGCTAAGCCATATGATGAGGGTAGATTTGTAAAGAGGAAAGTGGAGTAGAGGAAGAAATTATCATGGTTTATTGACTATAATTATGGAATTTTTCAATAATAAATAAATAATAAAAATGAAAAAAGCTGGACACTGCAGCGTGAATATTTGTAATCCCAGAATGACTATAGCAAAAAAGAGAGATAGAGATAAGAGAATCTTCTGGAAACTCATGGGTCAGCTATCCTGAGAAATGGAGCTGTGAGCAATGAGAGACAGAGACTCTGTCTCAAACAAAGTAGAGGAGGATCAACACGTGAAAGTTGTCCCCTGACCTCTACATTTGCACCATGGAACATACACACCCACACTCTCACACATGAACATGCACACACACATGCCAAAAACAAAAACATGTTCATAAGCTGGGCGTGGTGGCACATGCCTTTAATCCCAGCACTCGGGAGGCAGAGGTAGGAGGAGCACCATGAGTTCGAGGCCACCCTGAGACTACATAGTGAATTCCAGGTCAGCCTGGGCTAGAGTGAGACCCTACCTCAAAAAAAAAAAAAAATGTTCGTGACATAGCCAACAACCTTATGAACTCACAAGAGCTGTGGTTTCCTGCACAAGACTGAGCCCATCAACCTTTCATCATGGATGGGGGAAGGGCTTATGAGACACGATTCTTCCCAGATGAGCTATTGGCAGTTAATGGTTGCTGGACGAGGGGCATTCATGTTCTTCAGTAATGTAGCCACTGTAAGTTGCCCATATTCCAGTAAATAAGCCACCACTCATGCTCATACAAGCAGCTATAGTTAAACTCACAAGGAGACAGAGACAAACAGAAAGACAGACAAGAAAGTAGGATGGATATTAGTTGAGAAAAAGAAGGGGTTCAGAGGGCAAGGGATAAAAGAGGGTAATGAAGGTGAATATAATCAAAACACATTACATACATGGATGAAATGGTCAAACATAAAAATTTTAAAAGTATGTATGAGTGGGAAATCAATATTAAATTTACAAAGATTTCTTTTGTCATCCCAACATGAATCAACTGGTACATTCATAACCCCACAATTGTCATGTCCTCACAAGACCAGCATGGTTCTGAGCTCATCAATATTTTGACATGGAGGACAAAAGAAATGAGACAACAAAACAGAGAAAGGACTACCTTAAAAAAGAAGGGTCCTGGCCTGGAGAGATGGTTTAGCAATTAAGGCACTTTCCTGAGAAACCTAAGGAACCATGTTTGACTCCCCAGATCCCACATAAGCCAGACACACAAGGTGACACATGTGCAAGGTCATACATGTGCACAAGGTGGTACATGCATCTGGGGTTTGACTGCAGTGGCTGGAGTCCCTGACATGCCAGTTCTCTCTCTCTCTCGCTCTCTCTCTCTCGCTCTCTCTCTCTCTCTTTCTCTCTTTCTCTTTCTCACTCATGTTAAAAAAAAGAGGAGGGTCCTTAAGAGATGGGATACAGAGGTAAAATGGACAAAAAAGATAAAGGGGTGGGAAAATATCAAATTATGTTTATATATTAAAGTTCTCAATAATAAAAAAAAAGGCTGAAGAGATAGCTTAGTGGTTAAAGGCACTTTGCTTGCAAAGCCTAGCAGCCTGGGGTTCAATTCCCCAGTACCCATGTAAAGCAGACACATAAAGTGGTGCATGCATCTGGAGTTCATTTTCAGTGACAAGAGGCCCTGGTGTGCCCATTTGCACTCTCATTCTCTCTCTTTCCAAGAGGCAACCACTCTGGAAAATCTAGTACTTCCTATCAATTAATAATTAATTAATACTTTATAACTAAAAAGGTCAGTTGTACCACACCATAGTCACCAAAATTGATCCTGAAATAGAAAGATAGTGCAACATACAAAAAAATTAGTCATTGAAATACACATTAAAAGAATAAAGAGGGAAGACTACATGATTATGTCAATTAATGCAGAAAAATCATTTGATAAAATTCAGGGTCTTTTTGTGAAAAAAAAATTCCATAAAAAGGAAATTACCTAATCACAACAAGAGTGCACAAAATCCACAGAAAACATACCACTAAACTGTGAAAGACTAAAGACTTTACACTTTGATCTGGAACAAGAAAAGATTGTCTGCTTCCACCACTTTTATTCAACATAGTAGCAGACATTCTTACCATGGCAATTGCACAAGAAAAATAAATAAAAGCAATCAAACTGGAAAGAAAGAAGTAAAATTATCTTTGCTTATCAATGATATGATCTTATTATATGTAGAAAATCCAAGTGAATCGTTGCCAAAGAACATATTAGTTAACAATAAACTTGATGAAATAGCAGGATGCATAATCAGCATACAAAAAATCATTTGCACTTCTGTAAATTAAGAATACATAAGTGTAAGATGTAAATAATGTGAAACTGAGCAGATGGAAACTCTGTACTAGGTTCTCAATTTTTCTACAAATCTAAAACAATTCTTAAAATAATGTGTATTTTAGGGCTGGAGATATGGCTTAGCAGTTAAGGCACTGCCTGCAAAGCCTAAGGACCCATGTTCGACTCTCCAGATCCCATGTAAACCAAGGTAGCGCATGCATCTGGAGTTCAACTTCAGTGGCTGGAGACCCTGGTAAACCAGTTCTCTCTCTTGCTCTCTCTCATTAAAAAAAGTGTGTTTTAAATCCTAAAGGAGTTATCAAAAAAATCTACTAAAGCTAATAAATGAGGGCTGGAGAGATGGCTTAGTGGTTAAAGTGCATGCCTACAAAGCCTAAGGACCCAGGTTCTATTCTTCAGGTTCCATGTAAACCAGATGCACATGGTGGCACATGTGTCTGGAGTTCATAGAGGCCCTGGCATGCCCATTCCCTCTCTCTCCCTCTCTCTCTCTCTCTCTCTTTCTCTCTCTCTCTTTCTCTCTCTCTCTCCATAAATAAACAAAAATAAATCTGAAAAGAAAAAGAAAACTAATAAATGAATCTGGGAGACTGTAGGATAGAAGGTTGTGGGACATAGTTAGTTAACTTGGTGAGATTGAGGTGTTTGCATGCTTGCACATTCCACAAACTACACTGACACTTCACCAGCTCCTGGGAATCCCTCTGAGCTCTTGAAATAAACCTACCTGACAAAAAATGTGTTTGAAAGGAGGGCTTCCTATGCTTTTTGTGACAATTCATAGTCTATCTGATGTCTCTCTATACTGTACTGCAGCCTGGCTTCAGGTCGAAGTGAGATGAGCTCCTATAGTGGATAATCTGCGCCTCAGCCTGAGTAGCTCTTCCAAGGATACTGCCCTTCGTCTCCTTCATTGAGCAGGATTTCTTTGAGTTCTTTTTAGATTTTTTTAATTTTTATTTATTTATTTTATTTTTTATTTTATTTTATTTTATTTTTATTTTTATTTTTTTTTTTGGTTTTTCGAGGTAGGATCTCACTGTAGCTCAGGCTGACATGGAACTCACTATGTAATCTCAGGCTGTCCTCGAACTCATGGCGATCCTCCTACCTCTGCCTCCTGAGTGCTGGGATTAAAAGAGTGAACCATCACATGAGCTCGGCTGTTTTGAGTTCTTTCTTATCCTATTTTACTGTGATATCAGAGTTTATGTATACCCATTAGCCATTCCCATTGAAGTTCATTCACACATGGTCTGGTACAGTTAGACTACACCAGCCACATCCTAGTGTCATGCTACATTCAAAGATGGGTTCCAATTAACTCTGTAATATAATGCAGAGGGCAACCAAAAGTGAGAGTAGTATTAATTTGTGGGAATAAACATAAGTATAATAAACATAAGGGCAGTTTTGTGGGTATAATGTATCCATTTAGCCAGACAATAATAGTTTCCCTCCATAGGGCTTATGACCTCCAAAGCCACAGGCTTTTCATTAGGTTTTGTTTTGTTTTCGAGGTAGGGTCTCTCTCTAGCCCAGGCTGACCTGGAATTCACTATGTAGTCTCAGGGTGGCCTCGAACTCACAGAGATCCTCCTACCTCTGCCTCCTGAGTGCTGGGATTAAAGGTGTGTGCCACCATGCCCGGCTTTCATTAGGGTTTTAGTACTCAGCATGAATTTCTTCCCATGGAGCAGACCTCAAGTCCAATCTGAGAGCAATTGGTCTCCCCCATAACAGACATGCCACCATTGCTCTTCTCAACTCTGTGACTCCTTCCAGTGAATTGTCGAACTGAGGTGGTTTGGAGAATCCCCAAAATCAGTATATAAAAATCAATTGTGGGCTGTAGAAGTAGCTCAGCAGTTAAGGCACTGGCCTGCAAAGCCTAATGACCCTGTTTCAATTCCCCATTACCCACATAAAGCCAAATGCACAAAGTGAGACATGCACCTGTAGTTTGTTTGCAGTGGATGGAGGCCCTGGAGCACCCATATTCTCTCTCTCTCTCTCTCTCTCTTTTCTCTCTCTGCTCACAAATAAATAAAAATTAAATTTAAAAACAAAAGAATTTTTTAAAAAGTCAATGATATCTCTATATCCCAGACTTATGATGGTTTAATTTATTTTTTGACTTCTGATAGGTTTACCAGGGAATAGTCCCATCATAAGTTAAGGAGTATCTGTAATAGCAATGAATAGCTGTAAATATATATTTTTTTATATTTATAATTATATATATAATTTATTTATAATTATATATAATTTATTTATAATTATATTATTATATATTATTATATATTATATTATAATTAAAATAATTTTATTGACAAAAGTATATAAAATATGCAGGAAGCTTTAAAACACTCAGGAGGCAGAGGTTTTATTGACAAAACCCTGAGACTACAGCCCAAAGAGTATAAAAAAAATGATATGTGTATGTGTGTGTGTGTGTGTGTGTGTGTGTGTGTGTGTGTGTGTAGGAAGAAACTTTGCAAAAGTATGTTCAAAGCCTATGGAGCCAAACTAGAAAATATAGCTGAAAGAATTCCAGAATTTCAATGTTACTCTTTTTTTCTTATAGTCTTTGATGAGATTCTCCAACTTTCCTTCAGATTTCTAATTGACATGGATTATAGTTATGGTAATATTTGGTTCCTCAATAGCTGGATGTCCTATGGACTTTCTGCTGTCAGTTTTGTTTGCTTTTGCTTTTCAGGATCAGTTAGACGGCTTCTTGGCACACCTGCTGAGTTGTTATTAAGTAGTTTATACTGAGTATGATGCATTATAGTTTAGCTGGTGTTATCTCCAGCTAAAGAGTGTTGAGGTAATTTCTTGCAGACAGACAACACAGGCAGACTTCCTGGTATAGGTGAAAGAGGAAGGAATCTGGGCCACTACATTTCCCTTCAGCATTGGCGGGCTGCTTGCCTTTATAGCATGCAATAATGCTGATTTTGCACCATTTATTTCTACTTGAGAACTCAAAGATGCTCTAAAAGGGACCCATACAGATCAGAGTGTCAGGGACATGTAGGGGAAGAGGCAGCTAGACATAGTCATGTGATGTGACCTTCACATCTCGCTAAGAGAAATGATCCTTGCCCAGACCCACACCTGAAATCCTTCCAACATATTTCCTAATGCCACCATATGAAATCACAAGGCGTGTTAATTATTTCTTGCCTAAGGAAATAAATTAGGGCTGGACAGATGTCTCAGAGGTTAAAGACGCTGGCAAAGCCTGCTGGCCCAGGGTTCAAGTCCCAAGCCATCAACTTTAAAAAGCAGAACCTAAAAAGTGTTGCAGGTGTCTGGAGATCCATTTGCAATAGCAGCACACACACACACACACACACACACACACACACACACACACAGAAATAAATAAATAAATAAATAAATAAATAAATAAATAAATAAATGTAAAAAGAAAGAGAAGACAATGCCCAGCCAGTTCTAGAATCTCAAATCTGACTTCCAACCAGGCCAACGCCAGTATCTTTCCAGTTCTCCTATCAATAGCTACATCGGACCTCACTCTGAGCAGACTTCCCTCTGTCACACATTCGTCTTCTCAAAGAATGTGTAAATCCTGTCCCCTAGTGACTGTTTAAGATACTGCAAGCAATGCAGGGTTGGGTAAAAACAAGAATTTGTCAGAAAGAGCACCTTTTTTTGTAAGCAGTTTTGGGAAAGCGTTAGCCTTAAAGCAAACTGGAATCTCCTACATATATAGATTAAACTTAAATGGATTCAATTGTTAAGAAAAACAATAGAGAACACACACCTTGAAAGAGCCTCAGAAGCACTCAAATACTCCTGGGAGTTGATACCACACATCCTCCATTGCACGGGTGCACTGCTATGGGGTCATGCAGACAGAGGCAGTGTGCGAGAACAGCCTTCAAGCCTACCCAAGATGGAATATCAGAGGTTGGGGTACAGAAAAGAGGGCCCAGAGCACAGTGACTTGAGAGATGTCAGGGAATGGGAGGTTGAGACTGAGCTTTTACAGGCTTTGGGTCCTCCTGGCTCAGCTGACCGAGCTAAGTTCCAGACTGTTTAGACCTCCCCTAGTAAATAAGGGCCCTTAGGAAGAAGTAAAACAAAGTTTTAACCCTCTCAGATGGCCCATGTAACAGGCTGAGCATAGGGTGGGCCATGGCTGGCGGCCAGTGGGAATGGGCAGTAGTTGACAAGCAGATGCTAAGCATAGTGACCCTGCAGCCACAGCATGGCAGGTCTTCTGCTACAGCATTGCACTGGAACGTCACCACAAATGTTAACTACATCCTCATTTTAATATCCATTTAGGGATGATTGACACCTAGAAAGTCTAAGTGATCTACCCAAGGTCTCGCAACAAATGTAAGTGACTGAGCTGGGACTGGCTGACACACATGCATGCATTTAACAAACACTGGGTACTTGCTCTATGCAGACACTGCACTGGCAATCCAGGGGTGTCCTGCCCTCCAGATCATAGATGAGAGCTTACCCCACCTGAGGAGGGTGACATGCAGATGCAAGAGCCATCCTGCCAAGATGAGGCTGGAAGAAGGAAAATCAGGGACAACATGGGCACTGATAGGAGTGGAGAAGAGAGGGGAGGATAGAAGAGATGGGGACTTCAGCAGTGTCCAGGCTATGGCCAGGAATAGAACAATGGCTGCAAAGAAGACCTAGTCACAGTGTTGTCATCTAGCGGCTGCTAAAAATGTTGTGGCAAAACAGGGATGGGAACACTAGAGTGTACACTGTTAATATTCAGTGAGCATTTTTCTAAGTAGGTTTTCTGTAGATACAGTAACTCATTTGCTGTTCGCCACAAGCTCGTCAGATTATTCATAAGTTACGCCTAGTTTTCATACTCAGGCACTAAGGTACCTTTGTCAATAACTTTATCAATAACCTCACACTGATATAAAATTGGCAGATGAGATTTGCTGAGGCAAGTTTGGCTTGAAGCTCCCTTGCCTGGAAAAGCTTCTAGTGGCTTCTTAAGGGACAAGATGTTGACCCAGTCTGCATTCTGAACAGGTCTGCGGCTGTATGTGTGTGTGGCAGAAGCCTGCGAGTGCAGAAGAGTGCAAACAAGAGGGAGAGAGATGCTGCAAGCATCCAGGCAAGAGTGCCTGCTAAACAGGAAGGCTGCCAGGGGCAGGGGAGGAATATTTATCAGAAAGTAAAATGTAGTGGGGCTGAAGCACTCGAGTGACCTTCTGTCTCAGATGTGGGTGAATGGGTGCCACTTACAGAATCAGGGAAAGCTCAAAAATTCCATCAGGGGTGCCAGGTGCCTATGGTATTATATAAGATGATCATTCGACCAATCACCTTCCAGAGCTATGCGGGACACTTAGACATTACAGCAAACAGTGAGTATGGTCTGGTATCTACTCACGGGGCTTTGAGATCACGGTCTTGACCAGAGAGAGAAGCAGCTTGTGAAAGGAGAACCCCCAGGCCTAGGTCAGGGGGCTGAGGAGCCAAAGCAAGTGGTCAGGGACAGGTTCGTAGAGAAAACAGCTGCTATGGTGTTGCGCTGAGCACAGAAGAATCCGAGAGACCATCAGATCTAGCAACAAGAAGGTGGGACTAGAGTGCCCTTGGAGAGAGCAGCTTGAGTGGCATGTCACAGATGGAAATGAGGCCACAGCCTTTGAGGCCAGAGTTGAGAGTGGAGGGAGGAATGACAAATGAACCTATTTTTCTTAGATACTTGAAGGGACCTCGCCCACTTTCCCAAGTATGTCATTCCACAGGAACTGTACATTTTCTGATAGCAAGCATGCTTCTTTCCTCAGTCCCCCACTTCACTCATATACTCCCTACATGGATCTAAGGCTTGGGCAGAATTAACATTGGATTTAAAGTCAGAACACAATGGTTCCATGTCCCTAGCTAGCTATATGACCTTGGGCCTTCCTTTCTGATCTGTATTTTCTTCTCCAAAAGTGCAGGGACAGGATCACTCTGAGGCGCTAGTGAAAAAGCCCCTATACACAGCAGCTTTCCAATGCAAGGCCAACACGCGCTGCCATCACTGGGTTTGGATTTGAAGGCTGGAACTCCCCAGCTTTGTGCTCCAGTTCATTAGTCCTAGAGGCCTGAAACACTGGCCCTGAACCAACTTCTCCCATTCCTTTCCCTCCTTCTTCCCTCTCATCCCTTTCCCCTGTCCCTGGTGCCAGCTCCTATCCTCGCCCTCATCCCATACTCCAAAGCCCACAGCTAGACCTGGCCAAGGACCTGGTTATATGTTGACAGAGTCCACTACAGAACTGTGCTGGCCTCAGTGATATGAAATCAGCTCCAAAATATTCACATTTCCAAAGATGCAGATGCAGGTAAGAAATTGGGCCCTGCATGCTCACCAGCCACATGGTTCCTCCAGCCTGCCTAAGCATGTGATCCTGGACAGATACTGTCTCTTCTACAGCATCATGTTAATCAGTTAGGCTAACTGGTTCTAAGAATCTAGCTCTGATGCTGTAGTCTTGCTCTTGCATCTAGCTCAGTGCATCCTGCAATACTGATAATATTAATAACATAGAATGCACTTTGTGCTAGGTGCTACTCTGTGAGTTTCACCATTCACATGGCCCCCTGTCAGATAGATATCCGTTCAGTCAGGAGCTCTGCATGTGCAGTACACATATCCACCACCACAGTTGAAAGCATTAATGCTACTGTGTACAGGCTACCTGACCCAGGCCTGGGCACTTGATGATTTGGTATCCTAAGGCAAGATTTCTGGCTCAGGCCACTGCTACACACCTAACTGTCCCTCTAGTACTGGCCCTGTCAGCGTCCCTCCTGCAGGCTATTAAATTCCCCGTGGCATACACTCTTCTGCTAGTCCTTGGCATCTGCCACCCTCATTTGCTGGCCTCCGTGATGCCCATGAGAATCCAAAAGAGATGCCTCTCCCTCCAAGTAATATCAGGAGGCTGAGAATCACTGCAAGTTTCAGACCAGTCCTCTGCTGAGTTGGCTCTTCACACAGAGTGTGCAGCCACCAGATGGCAGCAGCTGCTGACACCACAGACAGCTACTTTGGAAACTGAAGGTCAAAGGGACCAGTGAGGAAAAACATCACTACCCTTCCACCAGAGAGATGGAGAGAGTCCATATGTGTGCAACCCCCATACACACATGTGCATGCATGTAGATGTGTGTCTGCACCCGTGTGGGTGAAGTGGTATGGACATACAGGTTGACAAACTGCTAGAATTTAGACCCCTTCCTTTGTGTTTCTTCTCCCTTCCTTGGGCTGTCCTTGTCCCTCCCTGGACAGTCTAGTCCTGGATGCCCATTCCTACCCTAGAAGGGTTTCTAGGGCTGGGCACAGACAGGGCACAAAGACTGTACTGTGGGGCAGGCAGGGTGAGTTCCAAGACAGAGGAGAGCTCAGGGGCTGGAGCTGCTCGGAGGCAAGTGGGTGGGGGGAGCCCAGGGAGAAGTGGCTGCCAAGGCTGACTCGGGGTTCTTGCTTGCTGGAAGATCTCAGGCACAATGACAACACATAGGCTACAGATGTTTCCTCACTGCCGGGAGGATGGGGTGGACATTACCAGTTTTACTGGCCAGGAACTGAAAGATCTGAAAGTGTAGAGTGTCTCACAGGCAAAGCAGCGCAGAGCTGGAATTTGAACCATAGTCGGTATGATTCCTGAGCTCTAGCCACCGGGCACTCCACCAGCAGCTGGGGGGCTGAGACCGAGCCCCATAAACCAGGTCTGACCAGGAAGCATGTGTCTCCTCCCTGGCCCCAAAGCAAGTTCTGAAGGTTCCAGTCCCGACTTGCTTGTGACGCTGGTCAAGGAGGCCAGGGAGGCATGTGACTTGGGCTGCTTCCCCTGAGCTTGGGTGGGGGAAGGCTCTGCCCAGCGATTTCTTGATCTAATGGTCCTTGAAGCACATGGTCTTTCTGCACGTGCACACTGAGTTCAAGGGAAGTGACCTTGAAACTCATCTTGCCTACCTGGTATTTTGTCTGCAACAGGGGCGATTGTGGAGATGGAGCCTCCACAACCTCATTCTGGCTGGAAGCTCCCCTTGAAGCGTAACTGAAGTCTGTGCAAGGTGCTTCAGTCTCCCGACACCCTTGCAGAGCTCCGGTGGACCTGTCCTTTGCTGCCTGAGTTTTGTGTAACCTATTATGGCATCCTCGTTGGAAAGAAGTGAGACCACTCTTTCAAGATTAAGAATTTCCCAACAGCAAGAGGGCAGCCTGGCTTTTGGGACGACCGTGCACATTCTGGCAGAGAGCTGGTAGATGGGACCTGCAGGTAGAGGAGGCCACACAAAAAAGATACTTGCTGGCCACGGGTGATTATCAGGGAAGGTTGGGGTTAGAAAGTGTTGGAGGGCCAACAGAGGGAGTCACCCGGAGGTAAAAGACATGCCAGGGGGCGCGGTCGGTGGAGGCGCAGAACGAGAGGCAGAAGATGGAGACCAAAACGTCCCCGGGAAGCTGAGAAAGACACAAAGGGGAGCCTGCCCGGCGGCAGGGCCGTACATGGGAAGCTCAGGCTGGGGAGGGAGGGGACCGCGGAGGGGCGCGCAAGCCGTCATGCAGCTCCCGGTGCCCACCCCCCACCCCCGCGTCACTCCCGAGCTCGGGGTCCTCTCCCCCGGGAGGGGCGGGGCGCTCGCTTGCAGCCCCGCCCCAGGCCCTCAGAGGCCGCCCCTGGGGACCCGTGGTGCGGCCCAGGAGATGGTGGGGGGCCCAGCTGGTGCGTTATCAGCCTCCTCCAGGAGTGGGCCCGAGCCACCGAGCGGCTGCCAGTCTGAGATTAGGCCCCGGGAGGGTCATTAAGCAGCCGGCCTGGCTCTGGCCCAGCCTCCTTCCCTCCTGATCCGGCCAGGCTGGCAGGTGGGAGCCGCCGATAAGGACCGGGGTCTTGGCGGTTCTGGGGTGGGCAGCTCCTTGCTCTCAGCCTGTGGTCAGGGCAGCAACATGGAGTGGGGGAGGATGAGAGGTCACTGTCAGCCCAGGCCCTGCAGGGGGATCTGAGGGTTCCCACATCCCTGTCCTGCCCAAACTGAGGGAAAGAGAATAGTGAGGGGTGGGGGTCCCGAGTCTCAGCAGAGTGCAGGCATCCCAGGCGCTGCTGGGAGACAAGGTGAGTCCAGGCAGAAGCAGGTCCCTCCTGGCTACATCTCACAGGTGGCTCTGGGCCCTTGGGGCAAGGAGGTGGAGAGGTGGTGCGGGAAACCTGACTTTAATCCACCAGCACCTGCCAGGGCCACCTAGAGGCAGAGGTGGGAAATAATGTGGCCTCCTGTAAGGAGTTGATGTCAAAAACTTCCCAGCAGAGGAGCTGGAAGGAAGAAGGTACAGACTGTTCTTCAGTAAGAGGGGAGCTGAGCACTGGAGAGATGGCTCAGCAGTTAAGGCACTTGCCCGCAAAGCGTAACGACCTGGGTTCATTTCCCCAGTACAAGTTGGCATCTGCAATGACTAGAAGCCCTGGTGTGCCCATTCTCTATCTCTGTCTCTCCTCTTCCCCCACCCCGTGTGTGTGTGTGTGTGTGTGTGTGTGTGTGTGTGTGTGTGTGTGTTTAAAAGAGGGAAATAGGGACTGGAGAGATGGCTTGGTGGTTAAGCACTTGCCTGTGAAACTAAGGACCCCGGTTCAAGGCTCAATTCTCCAGGACCCACGTAAGCCAGATGCACAAGGGGGCACATGCATCTAGAGTTCGTTTGCAGTGGCTGGAGGCCCTGGTGTGCCCATTCTCTCTCCTCTCTCTCTCTCTCTCTCTCTCTCTCTCTCTCTCTCTCTCTCTCAAATAAATAAATAATATAGTATTTTAAAATAAAAAAAAAGAGGGAAAGAGGGAAGCTGGACTGTCTGGTAGCCAGGCTTTTCTGTCTGCTTTAATAAAAGAAGATTTTGTTTTTCCAGAGGAAGGGGATACCTGGCTGGAAAAAAAAAAAGGAAATAATAGGAATAGGCAGAGGGGCTAGAGAGATGGCTTAGTGATTTAGGCATTTGCCTGGGGAAGCCTAAGGACACAGATTCAATTCCCCAGTACCCACTAAAGCCATTGCACAAGGTGGCACATGCATCTGGAGTTCGTTTTCAGTGGCTGGAGGCCCTAGCATGCCCATTCTCTCCCCCCCCCCTTTCTCTTTCTCTCTCTCTCTCAAATAATAAAATAAATAAAAATTTAAAAAGAAAAGGCAAAGTTTAAACTTGGCAGAGGTGGGTGAGAAGGCATGAGTCACAGAAAGCTACAGAAAACAAACACCTAACGGAGAGGACCACAGGAGCAACAGCCCTAGTTCATAAAGCCCAAGCCCAGAGGCAGAAGGAAGTGTGCCCTGGATCACATAGCAAGGCAGGGGCAGGCTTAGAGAGGAGTCAATGCCCAGAGCTCTACCAGGGGCCTCATCCCAACCCCCAGAGAGGTTATTCAAGTCAGTCTTCCCTTGAGACATTTAGGGAGCCTTGGACCATAAAGCAATGGCTGTCACAGTGAGGTGAAGTGAGACAGGTGGCAGAGGGACATCTTGAGACAAGAGGGACTGACTGCCCTCTCTACCCACTTCTCTGGTTCCAGGAATGCTCCTGGGTGCATCTGCCTGGGTGAGTCATCTGAGAGGGACAAAAGCTGTTCAGTGAGAGCAGCAGTCATAGAAGTGGGGCCTGGGCAACCGGGCAAGTGTTCAGCTCATGCCTGCTCTTTCCTCTACCTCCTGTGGTATTCCTACCAGTACCCAGTTCCTGGACCCCACCACCCACCCTACGCGGGGCTGGGAGTCAGGGCCTGGTGAGGACTCAGTTCTGTTGGCTTTGCAAGGAGACTGACCCAAACCTCCACTGAGGGGCAGCAGAACTCAGTGATAGCATCCCTCTCAAGGTCACACAGCAAGTTGGTGGGGAACTGAGGACACAAATTGGGACCTCCTCAGTCTCATACTTTCCTTTTCCCAGCATGTCCCCTCACAGCCCAGCACTCTGGCTTTTGAGAGGGCACGGAATTAGATAGATGAGAGATGTGCCCACCACCGTGCCTGGGAAGGGGGAGGGTGCTCTATGGGAAAGTCCCAGAATCTCCTTGAAGGGTGAGTTGAGGGATGAGGCCTTACAAGAGGGGGTGTGCCTAGAGCACAAGCAGAGTGGATGAGGTCCCCACCTCATGAGCCTTCTTCTTGCCTTCAATACAGAAAGACCCATCTTGAAACTGATCAGTGATGGGGACAGCCAGGGCACCCAGCACTCATCAGGGTTTTCCTTGCCTGAGATCTCCTGCTCTGGGCACAGGAAAGGTTTGATATGAGTAGGCAAGGACCACCCACAGGCAAGGGGATGGGTCCACCCTCCCCCATGCACACCCATGCCTCCCCCTGGGGGGCTCTCCGCACCCAACTTCTGGAGAGATGATGACCTTCTCAGCCCCAACTGGACACCACCTCAGCTTCTCCAGCTGTGGCCTCAAGCTTTCCTGAGCAATCTCCATATTCCCCAAGTCAGCAGCTCCAGAAGGTAGTTGTTATGATTGAGGAAGCCAGGCAAGGTCTCCCTGGAAGCTCAAGGGCTACGTCAGAAGTATAAAAAAAAAAAAAAATCTTTATTTCACAGAAATAAGGGCCACTTCCATGGTTACATTAAGATGGAAGGTGGGGTGGAAGTGCTGAGCTGGCTGTCCCTTCAAAAGCTCTTCAGAACTGGGTGGGAGATCCTAGGAAGTCTCCATAGCCTGGGCTAGGGGTGTCTCAGGAAGGCCATGGGAGCCAACCCAATACTGTAGATTCCTGCAGAGCAATGGCTGGGTGGAGGCATGGCTGCTGATCCCAGGTCCCTTGGGTTGGGGTCACAGGGGAGCATGTCACATGGGTGTGCTTCGGACCCTGCCCTCCTCCTCGAGGACATTCTCATAGGCATTCTTGTGCTCACTGGACCTGAAAGAGGAGGCAGGCCCTGCTGTATCATTAGCCTCACTTCAAATCACTCCTCCCTGATCCGTCCTGCATTTGTGAGGTTGGCCATCTTTCCAGAATTAGTGCCTGATTCCCAGCAGGGGCTTCCTCTGAAAACAGCTGGTCTTGTGCACATGGACTGGAAGCCTCCATGCCTACCCCAAGCCCATGTCCTACTCCACTGGGTTCCCCAGAGATCCCTTCCCACACTGAGTCTCTCCTCTCATTCATCTCTTTCACTGAATCTCCTTCCCTTGCTGGACCCCTTTTCTCCAAGGCACCCACTGCCCTACCAAGGCCCTCTCCGCTGACTCACCTTCTCACCAAACTGCAACTTTCCCTCCCATGGCCCTGGAGGTCCCCACACTGCCCTCATCAATTCACTAGCCCTCCCTATGTTCCTCCACCCTATCTAGCACCCCTAGCAGCATCTCCTCCCAAGATCATCTTGTGGCCCTGGGGCATGGGGTAAGAGCCTTGTACCAGCACCTTACCTGAAGCTGGATGCCACTGAAGAGTATTTACCATCCATTCCCACCAGGACTCCATCCGCCTTGTTTCCAACTGTCATGATCATGTCCCCAGGCTCCCTAGAGATGATGCATATCAGTAATGCTTATCAGTGAGGATCCATCTCTGACCTAGACCCTGCCAGCAGCCTGCTTCTGGCCTATTCCTCAAGCCTCAAATCCTCTGCCTGCTGCCTGGGGCACAGAGGGCACAGAGAGTTGCAAAATACTTGTCCTAGGTCCCAGGCCTCTCTCCACTGCTTCCAGCCATCCTTGCCCAGACCCAAGGCAGACCCAGTACGATCTGTGTCCACCTCAAGTTGGGAGCTGATGTGGTCAGTGGCTACAGAAGGCTGATGGGGAACAGAAGCATTTCTAACAGAGAGTTCCTCACCTCCACCCCAGAAACTGCCAAGCAACACCTTCTACCTGCTCATCTGTCTTCAGTTATCCTGCAGGCTTGTCATAACTTAACATGTTCCAAGTCAGCTCAGCAGTTTCCTCAAAGCTGTTTATCCTCAGAGCAGCTTCTGGAATCATCCATCCTTATTCCCCTACTGGCTCTATCCTGTGACTTTCAGATCCTTTTCCCAAACAGCTCATAAACTCATCCCTTTTGGTAGTTGCCTGTACCCCCTAAGGTCCCAACTCTGCCAGCCTCATGCTCAGCCTCCTCATGGCTCTCCAGGCCTCCAAACTGACCTCCTGCCATGCACATACACATTATAGCCAGAGGAAATCTGCTAAGGCCAAGTCTCATGTCACTGATTTCTGCCGTGCTAAGATAAAGGCCCCAGGCCAGGTCACCAGGCTTGTGCTGGAACTCTCTGTCCCCATCTTCACCCCTGAGCCTTCAGGCCATGTAGGGCTGCTGCTGGGACCCTGGCCACCAGGCCAACTTGAGGAAAGCTGGGAAAAGATCCTCTGGGGTAGATACAGTTTTGTCTAGGGGGTTCTATAACTCTGTGCACTCATGCCTGGTTGCCTTGGCATCAGGCCGGGAGCTGGGGACCCTAATATGTACTTTTCCCACATTACCCCATCTTCTGACTGACTGCTCATGTTAGAATGTACAGTCTACTAAGCCCTGCTGGACCCTGCCCCATCTCCAGACCAGCCTAGGCTGTTCCAACACTCTGTACTCTCTCTCAGTTGCATTTGTACATGCATGACATGTCGGGTCTGCAAGCCTGTGAGGCCACTCTGCACCATATGCAGGTGACCCTCCAAAAGGATGAGGCCTTCCACCACAAAAGGAAAACTGCATTGCTACCATAATTCCGCACACCGAAACACCGAGACACCAAGAAAAGAAGGCATGTGCCCCAGGATCACTGGAAGAGAGTCAACAGAGCACAAAACTGGGCGCCAGCCTGCCTGAATACGTCTCCATACTGTCACCAACTTTCTCTGAGCCACATTTCCCCTTCCGCACTGCAAGAGGACCTGAGCCAGAGCTTCTGAGGTCCATCCCCAACCAGAGCAAGAACAGCTTGCTGGGCCGTTCTGCCAGCTTGGGGCCACCTAGCCCCAGGGCCCTCCCACAGTACTTACGGCTTTTCCTGGCACCAGAAGTGGTTAACAGCAAAGGCAATTGCAACAAGAACTAGGAATACAGCCATAGCGATGAGGCCCTGCATCCAGGGCTGAAGGTTCCCCAGACCTGGAAAAGAATGAGAGACTTCAAGTACAGAATGGTCGGAGGCCTGCTTCTGAGGCCATCAGCAACTCCAGGACCGAAGGAAGCACCTGGGTGTCTGAGGTGGGGATTGGTCCTGTTCCCTATAATTCCCCACACCTGATGAATATGGGGCTGGAAACAACCAGAGGCCCAGAGAAAAGACTGAAGTGTGAAGAAGGTCTGAACAGCCAAGGAGGAGACAGGCTTTAGGGTGCTGTGCCTAAAGTCTGGGGTGGCAGAGCCTACTGTGCTCTCCCTGGGGTCACATGCAGGGGGGCCCCAAGGAGTGCCAGGGGCACAGGGGCCAAAGGGCACTCCAGATGGCTGGCCTAGGCTCTTCCAGTTGGGAGTGGCCCCTCCACCATCCCCCGCTGGTGGAGGTGGCCCTAGCCTGCCAGGCCAGGCTGGCATCTGGAATATCCTGTTCTGAAACAAGAAGCTGCTCTGGGTGAGGCGGGAAGGGTGAGGTGCTGCTTGGGTGTGCTGTGAGGTAAGAGGGATGAGATTGTGGGGGCAAGATGAAGCCTCCAGAATGGAGCCCCCTCACCTGCTCCAGCAGAGACCAGATCAACCAAGCACACTCTGCTTGACAATTCCAACTCTGAAGATTTCCCAGAAGTCTCTGTTCTCAAGTCACTAGTAACCCCAAAAAAGCTTTTCCCGTGAGCCTGAAAACCTGCAGAGAGAGGAAACTCCGCAGGTCGGAGGCCATCTAACCTAACACTCGGGGGGCTGAAATAAGAGGGTCACCAAGCCTCCAAGGCCGTCTTGGACTTCAGAGTGAGTTCCAAGTCAGCCTGAGCTTCAGTGAGACCCTGCTTTAAAAAAAAAAAAAAATTAAATAAAAGAAAGAGGCTTATGAAGAATCCTGCTTTCAGGCAAAACACCTGTATACCCAGAGGCATCCTACATTTTAATAGGCTGGGCATCAAAAATCCTCATGCTACCTCATTCCCATCAGAAGTCCTCCCCTGAGTCCAACCTAAAGGCTTTCCTGCGCCAGTGGAGGCCTCCCTTCTCTTGGCCTTCTCTCTGAGCCTGGAGGGTGTTGGGAGGGAGGGAGGGTTCTGGAACTCTGATCTGTGGCCAGAACAGCCGTGGCTTAGTTCCAGGGTTAGCTGAAGATGCAGTGTGGTTATCCTACAAAGGCCAGTGTTTCAGATCTGTCCCCTCCCCCAAGAACCAGTGCCTCAGGCTTCTCAGGCCAGCAATATATATTAGGCACAACCCTGAGAGGTCCCCGCTTCTTCCTCCAAGACTGGCAGTCAGCTCCCTCCAGGTACCAAGCACCACAATCCGCTGTTCCTACTCCCATGGCTCTGGGGCAGAGGCTGGGGAAAAAGAAGAAGAAAGGTACTCTGGGGCTGCCCCTTCTTGCCCTGCCACGGGACCTGTGTAGCTCACTCAGACTTTCTGGTCTTCAAGTTTCTCATAGAGCCTCCTACGACGACGTGGGATTTGCAGCTGAAGCAGACACATATGAGAGTTCAGTATGGGGTTTTCTGGAAGCATCTTGGCCAGCTCCCTCTGGATGCTAGTGCACTGAGTGCAAAGCCCTTCCGCACCTCTGTCCTAGTGGAAGCTCTGGGGGATGTGGAGAGTAAGGTTTACTGTCCTTGCTTTTTGTTTCTAAGAGTCAGTCGAGGCTCAGAGGAAGATAGCAGTTTCCTCTAGACTGCACAGCAAGAACAGAAACAGAGCAGAGATGAGGAGCTCAGACACACGGAGCTGCTCTCGGCACCACTCCCTACCCAAGTTCAAGAAACTCGCACAGTGAGGACTTAGGTCAAAGCCGTGGGCAACCCCCACATATCGCCCCTATCCTAGAGATAGCATATTTTTAAAAGGTGCCCTGAGCACACTCCAGCCTCTTTGTAGCCTGTGACCCCTGCCCTCAGCCATTCTGGGGAAATTACTTTCATAAGTCTCAACTCTACTTCTTTCCCAAACCCCTGACTCAACATGTCCCCTTCTGCCCCACCACTCACTCAAGAAAAACGAACCACAAACATAGCCCAGGTCAGGGATCTGTCGTTAGTCCAGTGCCTGTTCCCACTCCAAAAAACACAGATATCCGAGGACACCACCCCTTCCTGGGTCACCAGCAAGCCCTCTCCTCCCTGTAGCCAGTAAGCTTGGGTCTTGGGCTACCTTGTTGACAGCTGGCAGGTGGCAAGGCGGCGAGCAGACCCAGGATGAGCAGGCTGAGGGCCAGCATGGCTGAAGGTAGGAGCTTATATCCAAAGTTGGTGACTGGGCTCCTGGAACTACCACTGATCCGCGGTTGTTTGCCTTAGATCAGCTCCGCTGCAGTCTGGCCCAGCAGAAGAGGAACAGGTTAGGAAGAAGGTGAGGGAGGGCGGAGAGAGAGGACAGCGGGAGTGGAGAGAAACTGCCCTCCCTCCCATGGAAATGAGCTGCCAGGCCTGGCCTCCCTGGCCGCTGCCCCAACCTACCAAGCTGGGATTTGAGGTCACCCTTCAGAGGCCGTCTAAGAAGGTGGGTCTGTGAATGAGAGAGGTGTGCGAGGAGTCCCAGCCCCCTCCAAGCCAAAAGACTGCCCCAGAGTCTCTGCTGAGCTCACCTTTCCTGGCATAAGACTAGGCTCTCGTGAAAGGTATGACACATTGTCATTCCTGTCTGGAATGAGCCCTGTAGGCGGGACTTCTCAAAAGACTGACAGTAAGATGAAGAAACTTATAGCCAGTTCAGGGAGCCTAGGAAAAACCCCTAAATCAGGAGGCTCAGGGAAGATTCCTTTACCCACTTCCTGGAGAACCTGGCCTACATTTTGTCCTCCCCTCACCTATCCCTGCCCCCACCAAGGCAAGATCTGGGACACAGCCTGGCTGTCCCCACCTCTGGCCAGCCCAGTGGCTCCCTAAATCCAGCCCAACACACAGTCCAGCTCAATTCTGCCTCTTGTCTCAGTGGTCCCTGGAAACTCCCTCCCACAAGATCTGCCTTGGTCAAAAGCCTCAATGCCTGCCCTCAGATCCACCTCCACCCATTACAGGAAACAGAAGTGGGTGGACAGGACAAAAGAAGGAAGCTCTCACGTACCAGAACCCAGCCTATATCCAGGAGCAACCTGAAGGAAGCTCACCTGTCCCAGGACATGGAGCCACACCTCTCAGAAGAGACAACACCTTTGTGCAGGACATAGAACATCCATGAAGCCCTCCGGCTCAGGAACAGAGAATGGCCCAAGTACCTCCTGAGACCTAGGCTGAGAGTCATGCTAGGACCTTGTCTCAGCCCCTCCTGGAGCACAGGAGTGGAGAGGCCAAGAGCAGACCTGTCTTCCTTCCTCACAGGAAAGCATGGACGGGCCATAAGCAGCAGCTTTCTGGGTGGTCTGTGTACCTTATTGCTTCCAGGAGTTCCTCAAAGGACTTAGGAAACAACTCTTCCCTGGGGTTGATCATGTTGCACACTCATGCTGTCTCAGGATCCTTTGGAAAGCCACATTCATTGTGTGTCCATCTACATCTGGGTGCAGAACACAGAGCATGTTATCCAAGCCTAAATTCAAATTCCCTGACCACTAGGAGATGCAGTTTCAAAGAAGTGGGCCTGTACCAAGTTTGGTAGAGATGAATTTGAAAACCTAGTGGCTGAGAAGTGGATGGCTGTGGGGTCAAACACATCTCTTGGTGCTATAGACTACTGTCAAGGGTCAAGGGTCAGCACTTGTGAGGGATTCCACTATGCTGCCTCTCCTGAATGACACCAAGTCCTACCTCTTGTCCAGAAAAAGAGGAAGGAAGGAAGAAAGAAAGAGGAAAGAAGGATGCAGCTACACTATGAGCAGTCTGAAATGGGCCATTCCCAGAGGCCAGGGCCTGAGCAGGAGTCCCTCCACAACACCCAAGACAAGCCACCAAACTGCTGTTCAGAGCTAACCCTCTCTATTCAGGGTTGCTGTGCAGGTGGGAGCCTTGCACCAACTTCCTCCATGTGTATGCATGTGGGGTGGTGCATGTGTGTGTGCCCACCAGCACACACGTACAGAGGACCTGTGGCAATCCAAAGCTGATCTATTCTCAAAGTGCTGTAGAGGAGCTCTACATGGCATTGAGCGACATCTTCCATTCAAGTGTATTCTGTTCTCCCTCATATCCAATGTGGGGTCAGAATCTTCAGACATACCTGAGAGCAGGCATGGTGCATGTTAATGAACAGCCAAGGAACCACTGGCTGGAATGTGGGGAATGGGGCAGAAGTTGCCAAACATGCACTATTCCGTTCTCTGGGGCTATAAGCAGGGGAGTCAAAAAGTCAGATCTGCATCTGAGAAAAGAAGACAGGCATCAGAGGTGGGAGCGGTGGACCTGGGGATGCTGTCGTGAGAGCCACACCGCCAGTGACAGAGTCCAAGCTATACTTGGAAGATAGAAAAACCAGGGTATGGTTTCTAAAACAGTGACTGACTGGGAAGAGCGGCGAGTAGGTGATTACAGGTTGTCACTGGTTGTAATTGGCAGTTCCTCAAGATGGGAGAACATGGCTTCCCCAAGGAGTATGGGATGGGCGTGTGTGCGTGTGCGTGTGCGTGTGCGTGTGAAGGACCAGGATGCAGGTTCCAATTCAAAAGTGTCTCAAAGGAAGAGGAGCCAGGACGCAACAGGAAGATAAAATTCAAAAATATAGGATATCCCAGGAGCCAGTAGCAGCCTCACCTGGGTCAGCCCCCAACCTCCATCCCTGCTCCCAAGAAAAAGAGAGGTAGACAGCAAGTTACTCATCAGCTAGGACCCCCAGAGGCAGCACAACCTCTACCATCATCATGGGAGTCCCAGGCTCTGCCTTCCCACCCCCAACTTCTCTAAGGAAAAGGCAAGGACTCTCAGGACCATGCTTTGGATTCTGTGGGGGAGGAGGATGAGCAGGAAGGACATCAGGTGACCAACATGAGGAAAACAGCTCCCAGGGCAAAGTCCCAGGCTTTAAAGCAAAAAAACAAGCTGTTCCGGAAAAGGAGGCTATGGGTGGACACTTGGCTTTGAGGCTGGTCCTGCTGCCTGGAGATCCTCACCACAGGGGAGAGTCAACGCCCCAGCCTGGTGGACACACCTAACCCCATGGTAACAAGGTGGGTCCCCCTGTCTATCTGAGGTCCAAGGTCTAGATGGGTCTCAGCAGGGCTGTACCCCGGGTCCTCTCTCCAGAAAGCCAGTTGTTTACCCATGCTCCGTTCCAGTTCCCAGTCAAGCTCTCTTCCACAATCATCCCACCCCAGATAAGCCCTCCACCTGGCTACAGCTGGTGGGCTGGATGCTGCGCCAGCAGCTTCCCAGAACCCCTCCCTTCTGAGCTGGGCGTGGTGGCTTCCCATCTCTTCTCTGTCATTCCACTGCCTACCAGCAGGTGGCACTATGTGGCACCAATGCCGCGCAGGTAGGGAAATGAGTGGGGAGGTTTGTAACTGAAGATGCAAAACTATGCTTACCTGGATCCTGCACTCCTACCCTGCATCAGAATGGCTTAAAGAAGGGGAGGGTGTCCAAAACAGAGAAAAAAAGCAGCTTCTGGCCAGGTGTGGTGGCACACACCTTAAATTCCAGCAGAGGTAGGAGGATCTTCATGAGTTTAAGGCCAGCCAGCCTGAGACTACATAGTGAATTTCAGGTCAGCCTGGGCTAGAGTGAAACCCTAACTTGGGGGAATAAAAAAGAAGGGGAAGCAGGGCTGGTGGTGCACACCTTTAATCCCAGCACTTGGGAGGCAGAGGTAGGAGGATCACCGTGAGTTCGAGGGCACCCTTAGGGTACATTGTTAATTCCAGGTCAGCCTGGGCCTAAGTGAGACCCTACCTCGAAAAACAAACAAAAAGAAGAAGAGGAGGAGGAGGAGGAAGAAGAAGGACACTGGTGAATAAACTGGTTATTGGTGTTGGAAACAGGACATATTGCATGTCCAGGCCTGTGGTGTAAGACAATAGATGGTGAAGCATTAAGGAAGGTATCCTGGAGGACAGGACGTGATACGTGGGGCAGGACAGGTAGCCAGGATGTCGTGACTTTGCAGAAAAAAAGACACTATGGTGAAAGCCATGTAGCAGAAAGCTTAGTTGAGAAAAAGCCGAGTTTTACATTCCAGAAGGAATGTTTAGAGCACAGGTATAAACCTTATTTATTCATTCTTGTGATGTTCTACCTGTTAATCTCTTAGTTTCAAGTCTGTGCACTCCTTCAGACTTATTCAGGCTTCCTATAATCCTAACATAAGTTTCCACTTCTGCACAGGTACCTGCAGAGCAGGGCAATCGTCTTGCAGCCTCCTCTCCACTCTCATCTGGCTCAGGGGCCCCTGCTCCCAGGCAAGATCTCCTCTGCTGTACCTCTAGCTGAAGTGCTCTCTCCATCCCCTCTTAGCAAATTGATTCTCCAAGTCTTGCATTTTAATGCAAGGGCACTTTCTCCAAGATTTCTCTTAATGAGCAGGGTACAGGGCGTGGTGGTGCATGCCTTTAATCCCAACACTAAGGAGATAGAAATAGGATCACTGTGAGTTCAAGGCCACCCTGAGACTACATAGTAAATTCCAGGTTAGCCTGGGCTACGGCAAGACCCTACCTTAGGGAAAAAAAAAAAAAAGATTTGTCTTGACTCCCCCACCACCATCTGAGTCTCCTGGGTGCCTCTATTGATATCCATTATCAAAAACTGAAATATTGTATTATGGGTTTGCACACTTAATGTGTCTCTTCCAAGGAAAGTCACATAAACTTGGACAGGGAAAATAACTCCAACTATTTTTTATGTTTTTCTCTAAGTTAAATTTGCCATCTTTTTTCATTAAGAATGAAGACCACTAAAGAACCCTCTGATACACTCCTCTCACCCCACAATTACTGCAGTGTCTGAGCATATTACACATTTATCACTAGGGAAGTATAATACTCATTGGGCTAGAGAGATGGCTCATCAGTTAAGACACTTGCCTGCAAAACCTAATGACCCAGGTTCAATTCCTTAGTACACATGTAAAGCCAGATGCACAAAGTGGCACACACATCAGGAGTTCATTTGCACCCACTGGAGGCTCTAGTGCACCCATTCTTCTCTCTCTCTATCTCTCTATCATCTATCTATCTATCTATCTATCTATCTATCTCTATCTCCCTCTGCTTGCAAATAAATAATTTTTAAAAGATGCACTTAAATTACTGTAACACAAACATTTCTTAAATACTTTGATTGCTATAAGTCAATACAATTGGCTGCCTTTGCAATGTTGTATTAGTCAGGGTTCTAGGCTTGAGGGGGAAGCTCCATGATGGCAGGAAAAACGATGGCATGAGCAGAGGGTGGACATCACTCTCTCGTCAACATAAGGTGGACAACAGCAACAGGAGAGTGTGCCAAACACTGGCAAGGGGAAGCTGGCTATAATACCCATAAGCCCACCCCCAACAATACTCTGCCTCCAGGAGGTGTTAATTCCCAAGTTGCCATCAGCTGGGAACCTAGCATTCAGAACACTTGAAGTTTATGGGGGACACCTGAATCAAACCACCACA
This sequence comes from Orientallactaga sibirica, assembly GCA_036365145.1. Classification (NCBI taxonomy): domain Eukaryota; kingdom Metazoa; phylum Chordata; class Mammalia; order Rodentia; family Dipodidae; genus Orientallactaga; species Orientallactaga sibirica. The sequence continues at coordinate 39,574,112 of JAEOAD010000015.1, read as the reverse complement.
TTCCGCCCCTGGCCCCCATAAACTGATAACCATACATGATGTAAAATGTAATGCATTCATGCAAATTTAAAAGTCCCCATAGTTTTTATCAATTCCAATGATGTTCATACATCCCCATGATCCAAGGTCTTTTAACTGAGCCATAATACCAAAAATATCCCCAAAAAACCCATAATGGCACAGAATAAAACATTCACACTGCAAAGGATGGCATTGGGCAAAACAAAGAAATACTTAACCAATACAAGATTTTAAACAACCAGGGCAAACGTCAAACTCTGTAATTCCAATCCAACAACTAGTCAGTGACAAATCCCAAGTCCGATAATTCTAACCAGCAACAAGTCTCTGGAGTTCCAATTCCGCCCCTCCAGCTAGGCTACTCACAGTCCTGGGAAACTTCATCCAGGGCCGGCAGCTCTCCTTGGCAGCCATCTCATAGTCCCGGCATCTCCACTGGGTCTCCACTGCAACCCACGGTCCATCCTCATGGCCCCATGGGATCTCCATGCAGGCATCCAGCAAACCTGCTTCACACTGCCCATGGCCATTTCCAAAACACAAGACCGCATTGCAAACTCAATGACCCTCTCTTTCCTGCATTTGTTATACTCCATAATACCAGGTAGGGTGCCAATTTGTTAATCCAGGGGGGAATAAATCAGACTTTGAAGAACAGGACACTCCTTCAGCATTCAGGCCCCTTCAAAAGAGTCTGCATTCTTCCTGTTGCCCCAGTGCAGGTTAGCTGGCCCAATCTCAAAGGTTGTAATCTCTCAATTGCAGCTGAATGGGCAGAGTTCACCCAAAGATTTCATTTTTTTTCTGTGCCTTATCCCTCTGCTCGCACCAGTTCATTTTTATGCAAAGCAACCCTGCACATCTTCTCAGGACAGGACTCTTCTCACACAAACTGCTAGCCCAGTCCAAGTAAAGCTCTTTCTCACCCTCATAAGCCAAACCTCACAGTTCATAGTTCTTACTGCATTCAGGTCTTTCAGCTCTGACCAGAATAGTCCATCAAGCTGTACTTACAGCACTGCAAGGCATCTCTTAGGCCAAGATTTCAAATCCTTCCACATTCCTCTCGAAAATCAGCTTCAAAAGGCCAAAGCCACACAGTCAGGTGTCTAGCAGCAATCCCACTCCTTGGTACCACTATTTGTATTAGTCAGGGTTCTAGGCTTGAGGGGGAAGCTCCATGATGGCAGGAAAAACGATGGCATGAGCAGAGGGTGGACATCACTCTCTCGTCAACATAAGGTGGACAACAGCAACAGGAGAGTGTGCCAAACACTGGCAAGGGGAAGCTGGCTATAATACCCATAAGCCCGCCCCCAACAATACTCTGCCTCCAGGAGGTGTTAATTCCCAAGTTGCCATCAGCTGGGAACCTAGCATTCAGAACACTTGAAGTTTATGGGGGACACCTGAATCAAACCACCACAAATGTTAAGCATTTTATTTTATGTTTCTAAAAACAGAGTTCATAGGCTTCACCAAACAGCAGTTGCGGCCCATGGCACAAAGCAGTTAAGGGGTCCTGACTCTTCACACGTATAAGAGCAAGTTTTCTTAAGGTAATGCCATGTGATCACAAGGTCAGACTTGGAGAAAGACTGGCAACTCTCTGGGCAGAGACTTTCTGGTGCTCAGAGCCATGGCTATGATCAGGTTAGATGGGTACTTAGACCTCAGGGGGCCCCAGTGCCAGAAGCTGGAATTGCCAAAAGCCTCCAGCCTGGAGCCAGTAGAGCCAAGGAATGCACTGGCTGTGGCTCCTGGGTCCTAGGCGACCCCACTGGGCTGGGGAGATTTATGACCAGGACCTCCCAACAGGGCAGATCAATCAAACATGCTGCCTCCTCACTCAGCCAAGAAATTTAGGTGCTAGCCAGGTGCCTGCTTGCCTGCCTGCCAGCAGAGGGCCCAGTGCCAAGTTTCCCTGGTGGTTCCAGCTCAGCCCTGCTGCCCCATACAGGGCTCCGGGTGGGTAGTGAGTCAAGCTGGGGTCCTGGCTTCTACAATCAGTCTCTCCTGGCCTACAGGCTTATTCCAAAATGATGCCATTTTGCTCCCTTGCTCCTCATTTTTCTGCTGGGGCAAGTGTGACCCAGAAAGGTTTCCAGTGAAGACTACACAGTGGATTAGTAGGAAGATAATGCTAACCTTTGGCACTCCTATGTCCAGCCCCACACTTACTTATTGCTCAGTTTGCCCAATAACACCCTGGCATGTTTACTCATATTGAGGGATTGAAAATTCAGCAGTGCACTGGATAAATGGCTCAGCAGTTAAGGCATTTGCCTGCAAAAACCTAAGGACCAGAGTTCAATTCCAGAGTTCATTTGCAGTGGCAAGAGGCCTTGACGTGCCCATTCTCTTTCTATCTGGCTCTCTCATGTTCGCTCTCAAATAAATAAATAAATAAAATATTTTTTTAAAAAAAAAACATACAACAGTGAATAAAACGGTGCTTATATTGTACTATGCAAATCTGTGCTTATATCAGCCAGTCATGGTAATACACGTCTGTAATCCAGCATTCCCAAGCTGACACAGGAGGGCTGCTACAAGCTCAAGGCCAGCCTGGGCTAAATAGTAAGTTCTAGGCCAAATCTCCTGCCCTCGTGAAGCTGATGCTCCAGGGGGTCTGCCAGGAAACAAACAAGTAGATAAAGTTGAACAGTGCTATAGTTTGGATGTGAAACACCCTAAAAGCTCCTGTATTAGAGGCTTGGCCTCCAGCTGGTGGGTTTGGGGGCAATAATTAGATTCTGAGGTCATTGCTAATCCATATGTAAATTCACTGGGGAGATGGTTCCGTGGTTAAAGGCCCTCATTTGCAGAGCTGGCCTGGATTCAATTCTGCAGCACTCAATACCCCAGCACCCACTTAAAGTGGGATGCAAACAAAAGTAGCACATGTAGGACTGGAGAGATGACTTAGAAGTTAAGGCACTTGCCTGCAAAGCCAAAGAGCCCAGGTTCAATTCCCCATTACTCATGTAAAGCCAGATGCTCAAGGTGGTGCATGCATCTGGAGTTTGCAGTAGCTAGCAGCCCTGGCACACCCATTCTCATTCTCTCTCTCTCTCTCTCTCATAAATAAATAAATAAATATATATATATATATATATATATATATTTTTTTATTTTTTTTTTTTTAAAGTTACACATGTATCAATGGGTTAATAATCCCTTGATGAACTCATGATATGATGACATTTGGGGAGCCATAGAAAGTAAGAGGAAGACTTAGTTGAAGGAAGTAGGTAACTGTGGGTACGCCTATGAAAGATGGTGCATCTTGCCCCTGGCCTCTCCTTTCTTTCTCCCTCTGCTTCCTGGTCACGATGAGGTGAACAGCTCTGTTCCATTGTGCCTTTCTACAGGGATATGCCTTGCCACATACACACAGCTGTGGGACCAGGTGGAACCTCTGAAATTATGAGCTAAAATAAATCTTTCCTTTCTTTAAATTATTTCTCAAAAGTATTTGTCATCATTTCCATATTACTTTTAGATCACTGAAAAAAAAATGCTTGACATAGACTCCTGAAAGGAGAAAAGATTTATATTGTTTCATGTTTTCAGAGGGCTCAATCCAAGGTGGCATGGCCCCATGCACTTGAGCAGAACATCAGGGTGGTGGCAGCATGTGGCAGATGCTGTTCTTCATTTCTTGGCAAACAGGAAACAAAGAGAGAGAAAGACAGGAAAGGACCAAGAACAAGATACCCTCAAGGACCAGCCTTCAGTGGTCTGTCTCACGTCTTAAAGTTTCCAGATCTTCTCAGTACAGCACCCAGCTGTGTGGGCAGGCAAATGTTGAACACATTTTCCCCCTGACTCCCCAAAGCCTATATTCATCTAACAATGAAAAGTCCATCTCCAAGAATCTTCACTGTCATAATTCCACCTTTGTTCAAGTCTAATCCCAGAGACTCCTTGATATCAAAGACACCTCTTAGCTATGAACTCCTACAAAATAAATTCACACACTTCCAGCATAATGGCATAAGTAAACATTTTCATTTCAAAAAGGAAAAATGGGAACATTGACAGGAGAGATGCAGCCAAAACAAGACCAAAACCCAGCATGGAGAACAATACTTGTCTAGCACCCCAGACATGTTGCTATCTGGTGTAAGCCCCAAAGGGTTTGGTCAGCCCTGCCCTATATGTTTTCTGGCTGCAGCCCATATAGCTTCTCCTTTGGGCTGCCTTCACTTGTCACCTGTGGATCTCCTCCTCAGACATCCCATGTTCCTGGCATATCCAGTTTCCTGGGATCCCCAGTGTAGCTCAGGCCTTACCCTCTAAGCTTTGCAGATAACCTTCTTAGGGGCTCCTCTCAAGGAATCCAATCCTGTTGCCTGGTCTCCTAGGATTTCCTTTGAAATCTCCATGGAAGCCTCCGTGATCCTGTAACTCTTGAAACACAGCAGCATTGGGTGAACGATGCCAAGCTATTCTGCCAGCTCAAGCATTAAACACACCCCCCAGGGCCCGGACCATGTTTGCAGTGGCCTCTGAGTGCCTGGGCTTCTGAACCAGGGAAAACAATGGTTCAAAGGGCAGCCCTGTAGGAACAGTGTACCCTACTGATTCTTACCAAGAGATAAAGTCTTTCAATTAAAAAATTTGTAATTTTTGGCTGGACCTGGTGGTGCACACCTTTACAGCACTCAGAAGGCAGAGGTAGGCGGATCATCATAAGTTTGAGGCCACCCTGAGACTACATAGTGAGTTCCAAGTCAGTCTGGGCTAGAGTGAGACCTTATCTTGAAAAACGAAAAAAAAAAAAAAAAAAAAGGATTTTTGCAGCCTGTAGCCTGTGATGGGTGGGGACTGACTGGCCTGTTCCTCAAATGCCCTCAAGACACCCTACCTATCTTCTCAGTGTAAAGTACTTGGCTTCTCTGTTTGTTTGATTGAGAGAGAGAGGGAGATAGAGAGCTAGAGAGTGGGTGTGCCAGGGCCTCTAACCACTGCAAACCTGTACATCTGGCTTTACGTGAGTACTGGGGAATCAAATCTAAGTCCTTAGGTTTCACAGGCAAGCATCTTAACCACCAAGTCATCTTTCCCGCCCAGTTTTCTTTCTGTTTCTTTGTTTCTCTCTCTTTTTCTTTCTTTCTTTCTTTCTTCCTTCCTTCCTTTCTTTCTTCCTTTCTTTCCTTCCTTCCTTCCTTCCTTTTTGGTTTTGTTTTTTTTGTTTTTTTTTTTGGGGGGGGGTTCGAGGTAGGGTCTCACTCTGGTCTAGGCTGACCTGGAATTAACTATGTAGTCTCAGGGTGGCCTCGAACTCTCTGCGATCCTCCTACCTCTGCCTCCCGAGTGCTGGGATTAAGTTTTGTTTGTTTTTTGAGGTAAGGTCTCACTCTAGCTCAGGCTAACCTTGAATTCACTATGTACTCTCAGGCTGGCCTTTAACTCACAGTGATCCTCCTACCTTGGCCCTCCCAAATGCTGGGATTAAAGGTGTGCGCCACCACACCCAGTTTGGCTTCTTTTTAATGGTGCTGATCTCCTCAGCAGTCACAACCTCTTTGTCCAACTTTCCCCTTGTTTCTTGTTTCTCTCCTTTTTTTTTTTTTTTTTTCTTCTTCTGCTCTGCTCTTTGTTCCCAATTGTCACCACAAACCTGGCTAAAAGCAGCTAGCAATCATGATGTCATAGCCTAAATGCTATGCTGTGTTAAAATTTTTTCCACCAAATTAATTAGTACATCACCTTTTTCTTTTTCTTTTAATTTTAGAGAGAGAAAGAGAGAGAAAGAGAGAGAATTGGCACACCAGGGCTTCAACCACTGAAATCAAACTCCAGATGTTTGGGCTGGAGAGATGGCACACCAGGGCCAATCTCCAGCTGTTCCAATCTCCAACCACTGAAATCAAACTCAGATGTTTGTGCCACCAGCAGCTGAGTGGGCATGTGTGACCTTGCACTTAAATAAAAATAATAAAAAAATTAAAAAAAAAAAAAAACTCAGATGTTTGTGCATCTGTGTGACTTGCCTCACATGGGATCTGGGGAGAGTCGAACATGGGTCCTTAGGCTTCACAGTAAACACTATAACTGCTAAGCCATCTCTCTAGACCTACATCACCTTTTAAGCTGAGTGTCCCAGAAAATTTCAAGATGTGGACAAAAAGTAGATAAATTCTTTGCCAGAATGTAACATAAATGGACTCTATTACATTTCTCAATAGAATTCTGTTTCTTAACTGGAACTTCATGAGTGTTTTATGCTGCCCATTTTTCTCAGGCATTCTGAGCTCCAACAAAATCATCCTTTAAGCTGAGCTTACAGCATTGTAAGACTTCTCCAGCCCATTTCTTCAAACACTTCCAAATTCCTTCTGCAAATTAATTCCAAAGACCTAAGAACCATTTGTTGAGGTTACTCATATCAATGACCCCACAGTACCAGTTTTCTGTGTTAGTTACTGTGACAAAAAAAAAAAATCAAATACAAACAACTTAAAGAAAGAAGTATGTGTTTTGGCTCACTGTTCAGAGAGTTCAATTCATGGTTATGTGGTCCCATGAACGTGGGCAGAACATCAAGAAAGTGATATATGGTGAGCTGTTCTTCCCTTCTTAGTGGACAGGAAGGAGAATGAGAGACCAGGGACAAAATACCCCCGAGGACCAGCCCTTGGTGACTGACTTCCTCCAGCCAAGAGCCACCTCCTAAAGTTTCTACAACCTCCCGAAACAGCACCAGCCAGCTAGGACCAAACATTCTACACATGCGCCTGTGGAGGCTGGGATGAGGCAGGTCATGTATTCACTTGTTTAACAAACCTTTCCCAAAGGTCTGCTCTAACCTAAGCACCATAGCACCCAACCCTGCCCTTGGGGGCTTGGGATAGTCAGGGACACAAACAGTGAGCAAGATGAGCCTGGGGGACATCTCGGTACAAAGTTGATGTTGCAGCCGGGCGTGGTGGTGCACACCTTTAATCCCAGCACTCGGGAGGCAGAGGTAGGAGGATCACCATGAGTTTGAGGCCACCCTGAGACGACATAGTGAATTCCAGGTCAGCCTGAGCTAATGTGAAACCCTACCTCGGAAAAGCAAAAGACAAACAAACAAACAGAAAAACAAAGTTGATGTTACAGTCTGGCATTTGCGGGAGAGGTCTGAGCTAGAAATAGAGGCTCAGCACTCCACAATGATGGACAGAAACACAAAGACAAGAGGCCTCAGGCCAAGATAGCCCAGCCTTGAAAGTAGAGGCTGAGGAGCTAGGGCAGAATGGCCCTCAAAAACCTAATTAGGGGGCTGGGAAGATGGTTCAGCCATTAAAGGCAATGTGATGAGATGTTAGGGGTTAATGAAAGTCCTTGAACCCTAAACCCTAGGTCTGTGTCTACTTTTTAAATGTGTGTGTGTGTGTGTGTGTGTGTGTGTGTGTGTGTGTGTTGTTTTTTTATGAGAGAGAGAACAAGAGAAGAAGAGAAAGCGAGAGAGAGTGAATTGGCATGCCAGGGCCTCCAGCCATTGCAATAAAACTCCAGACACATGTGCCATCTTGTACACATGTACAATCTTGCACGCTTGTGTCACCTTGTGCGTCTGGCTCATGTGGGGCCTGGAGAGTAGAACACAGGTCCTTAGGCTTTGCAAGCAAGTGCCTTAACCACTAAGCAATCTCTCCAGGCCTGTGTCTACTTTTAATCAATGAATTGAATAAAAAAGACTGAGAAGGAAGCCAGGTGTGGTGGCACACACCTTTAATCCTAGCACTCGGGAGGCAGAGGTAGAAGGATCACCATGAGTTCAAGGCCACCCTGAGACCACATAGTGAATTCCAGGTCAGTCTGGACTAAAGTGAAACTCTGCCTCAAAAAAACAAAAAACAAAACAAAACAAAACAAAAGACTGAGAAGGATAATTATTAAATTCTTATAATTTATAATAAAGTATTTTATTATTAAATTTATAATAAATTATTATATTTATTTAGGAAAGTACAAAAAACTCCTGCCATATGGACAGCTGAAGAGTGAAAGAGCCCATGTGGAGAGTAAGGGCTGGAGGTGGGTGGTTCTCCCCTCCTCTAGGCCTGGCTGGGCTTGGGCCAAGCTGAGAGGAAACTCACCAGAAGCTGGAGGTTTCCAAGTGGTCAGGCAGCTAAGAGAGCTAGCCCTCCCCTTGCAAACATATTTATACCCTTATGATGGTGGGCCCTACCTCCCAGGTCAGCTCACCTGAGGGACACCTGATTGCTCTGGGCTAGGGACTGTCTCAGAAAGAGGACAGCCATGATGCCAAGTTCCGGGGGCTCAATTTTGATCAACCACAATGTTAGGGCTAGATTTAAATCCTAGGAGAGACCTACTTCAAAGGAGGGGCCCAGGTTGTGAAAAAACAGGTCTGGGGAACCAGGCAATAGATAAGATCATCCTTTGATTTCTAGCAAGTGCCTTTTAACTTTCAGGGGTCACCCTAACAGCCTAAAAGAGCTACCTGACTCCATCCCAGCAGTTGCTTTCAAAGCCTTCCAGCCCAGGTTCAATTCCCCAGCCACCCATGTAAAAGCCTGATGCAAAAGGAGCACAAGCACCTGCCATTCTGTTTGTTGTGTCAAGACACTGGTATGCCCCCACACATACACACAAACTAATAAATAAATAAAAACCTTATTTTAAAAAAACCTACATAGTGAATTTCAGGTCAGCCTGGGCTACAGGGAGACCCTACCTCAAAAAAAAAAAAAAAAAAAAAAAAACCTACTTACATGAATGGGAGTGAGTCCCCCTCACCTGGGGAAAAAGTGAAGAAGTGCTACCGGTGACTTTTTGTCACATAAAACTCGAAGCCCCAGCCAGGTCTAGCCTAACACTTCAGAGCAGTAGTCACAGAACAGATTATCTTTCTCTCTAACAAAGTATTGCCTCCCCAGCTATTAATTTTCCTAGTCAATTAAATATCAGGAGAGATGAGATTTTTCAGCATGAAGAGCTACAGTCTCAGAGTCCATGTGCCCAGATATGCTCAGGGCTTTCCCAGCTCTGAGAGAAAGGCTGAGCTTGTGCCCCTGACCACATGGAGATCATGACAAGAGTCACCTGGCAGCTGGGTTTTCTTCAGTCTAAGGAAGATGTCTTGTAGAAATGACTCTGAGGTGGTGAGTTCCCCATCACTAGAGGTATACAGCTTTCAGTTGGTGGAGGATGTAGAGCACCTCAAGGAACAGGGGAGAGGCGAATGGACTCATTCCTGAGGCCCAGCAAGGGAGCTGGGTCAAGATCCTCATGTACAACTGCTGTGTGACCTGAACAAGTTTGGCCCTTCTCTGGACCCATTGCCCAGGAATACTCCACTAGATTAGCCGAGCAGAACCCATCTGAATACCTCATAGCAAGGGACACAGCTAAAAGCATCCAGATCCAAACAAGTATTTGAGCCCTGCTGCCCTGTCCCAATCCATTTGATTCTTGGGATAGAAGCCTCTCAGCAGGGCAGGGAGAGACCTGACAGGCATGGGGTAGCAGTGATGTGGTGGCCACTTCTGGTTCAGCCTAGAAGCCACTCCCAAAGCTATCTGATCTCACCATGCTTGGAGCTTTTGTTAGAAAGGTCAGACTTCAACCTTTAGAATAAGAAAAACTTTAAATGGCTGGAGCTGAAGGCAAAAATTAAACAAAATACAGTTACAACTTTGCCAAGGGGGAAAATCAGATTTTTTTTCTTTAAAAAAGAAAGAATTTCAGCCGGGCATGGTGGCACAAGACTTTAATCCCAGCACTCGGGAGGCAGAGGTAGGAGGATTGCTGTGAGTTCAATGCCATCTTGGGACTACATAGTTAATTCCAGGTCAGTCTGGGCCAGAGTGAGACCCTACCTCGAAAAACCAAAAAAAAAAAAAAAAAAAAAAAGAAAAGAAAGAAAGAATTTCAATAGAGTATTGATTGGACTTAATTTTTGACTACATTTTTCTTCTTCCTAACTTCTATAATGAGAATGTTCATTTCAGGTTGGGGAGAGGAAACTTATCATTCAAAACAAAATATGTTTACATTAAAAGATGAAAGCAGGGCTGGAGAGACGGCTCAGTGGTTAAGGTGCTTGCCTGCAAAGCCTAATGACCAGGGTTCAATCCCCCAGTACCCAAATAAAGCCAGATGCACAAAGTGACACACTCATCTGTTTGCAGCGGCTGGAGGTCCTGGTGTACCAATTTGTTTCTCTCTCTCTCTCTCTCTCTCTCTCTCATTGCAAATAAATAAATATTTTTAAAAGATAAAAGCACATTTTTTTCCAGTGTTGGTGATTAAACCCAGGTACTTGCCCATGTGAAGCAAGCACTGTACCAACCACCAAGCTGCCTCCCTACCCTTGGTTGTTTTGAGACAAGGTCTCACTATGAAACTAGCCTATAACTTATGATCCTTCTGCCTCAGCTCTGTCTCCAGTGCCAGATTACAAGCATGTGACACCATTCCCACCTCAAATTCTTTACTGTGCCCTTGGACAGACCAAAAGTCAACCCAGCCAGGTCTGGTATAACCCTGTAATCCCAGTACTTGGGAGGCTGAGATAGGAATATTGAGAGCGAGAGCCCAGCATGAACTACATAACAAGTTCCAGACCAGTCTGGGCTACATAGTAGATCCAATCTCAAGAAAGAAAAACGTGAATGCAGAATGTGTCTGACCAGGAGGGGCTATGGGCTGGTCAGACTGTGTCCTATCCATTTGGAGGTTGCTCCTCCCATCTTGTTCCATAGAGACCACCCAGATGCCCAAGTGCCAAGACCCTCAAAAGCAGTACTGGCCCAGCCCTCCAGCTCACAAAGAGACATGTAACTTCTAAAAGGAATGTTTATTATATGCCAGGCACATAGGGTGGAATCTTTTTTTTTTTAATTATTTTATTTATTTTTGGAGAGAGACACAGAGAGAGACAGACAGAGAGGGAGAGGGAGACAGATAGAGATGGGTGCGCCAGCAGTCTCTCAGCTGCTGTGAACGAAATCCAGATGCATGCGCCCCTTGTGGCCAAGTGCAGCATTGCGCCCTTGCGTCACTTTGCATCTGGCTAAACGTGGGACCTGGAGATTGGAACCAGCATTCTTAGGCTTAGGAGGCAGATGCCTTAACTGCTAAGCCATCTCTGCAGCCTGGGTGGATTCTTTTAAAGTCATATTAATTTTTCCCAGGGAGACGTCTATTCGCCCCTACATAAAGCACCACCAGCAGACCAAAGTAACAATTCTACCTAAGTCCAACTTAGTAAACCAATGAATTTACTGGGGTTAGTCCCAGGAGTGCGGGTGAAGGGTTACTTACAGGTGCACAGATGGCTCAAAGGCACCTGCATTGCTGAAAAGCCCATCCCAGCATAACCAATACAGCATCTGTGAAGCTCAGTGCACACCTTGCAGGCCACTTCCTGGGAGACTTCTCTCAAGCACTTTTAAAAAATTTTTTACTTATTTATTTGCAAGCAGAGATAGAGAGATAGAAGAGAGACAGAGAAAGAATGGGAATGCTAGGGCTTCTAGCCACTGCAAACGAACTCCAGATGTGCATCTGGCCAACGTGGGTCCTGGGGAATTGAACCTGGGTCTTTGGCTTCACAGGCAAATGCCTTAACTGCTAAGCCACTTCTCCAGCCCTCAAGCATTTTTTTTTTTTTTTTTGTTTTTCTAGGTAGGGTCTCACCACTCTGGCCCAGGTTGATCTGGAATTAACTTTGTAGTCTCAGGGTGGCCTCGAACTCCCAGTGATCCTCTAGCTCTGCCTCCCGAGTGCTGGGATTAAAGGCATATGCAACCACACCCAGCTCAAGTACTTTTAAAAAATATTTATTTAGGGTTTAGCAGTTAAGGCATTTGCCTGTGAAGCCAAAGGACCCAGGTTTGAATCCCCAGGACCCACGTTAGCCAGATGCACAAGGAGGCGCACATGTCTGGAGTTCATTTGCAGTGGCTGGAGGCCCTGGCTCACCTATTCTCTCTCTCTTTCTCTGTCAAATATATATATACATATATATTTTTTACTTATTTAAAAGAGAGATAAAGAGGCAGACAAAGCGAGAGAATGGGTGCACCAGGGCCTCCTGCCACTGCAAATGAACTCCAGACATGTGCCACTTGGTGCATCTGGCTTTACCTGAATACTATGGAATCAACCTCCAGCCACTGAGCTTTGCAAGGAAGTGCCTTTAACAGCTGAGCCATCTCAAGCAGTTCTTAATCCTCACATGAGCTTGGGAAGGGGCCTTGTGAATCTTGCAACCATTAGGAACTTCCTGAAACTTTTGATGTGTTTGCATCCTGAGCCTTAAGGAGCTTGTGTCTTAGCCTGTTTTAATCTGCTTGGGAGGAAATTGTTATATAATAGAATTTTCATTCATTTCTTCCAGTATGAGGTGAGAATTACACCTTCATTTTATTGATAGTAACAGTGGAGTCTCAAAAAAATTAAACTCGGAAATTAAGTGGATCCAGAATTTTAATCCAAATTTATTTGACTCTGAATATTTTCTCTTCTGTGTTAGATGGCTTTTTGTTGCAGAGATAAATACCTTCAAGGAGGAAAGGTTTATTTTGCCTCATGGTTTCAGAATGTTCAGTCCAAGGTCACTTGCTCCACTGTGTCTGTGGTGACACAGAACTTTTACTGTAGGGACTGGGTGACAGGTGGTTGCTGAAAGGAGGGGAGAGATAGGGGTCCTAATATACCCTTTGTAAGGGCATGCCCTCAATGATTTACTTCCTCCAGATCAGCCTCATGTTGGTGGTTTGAATGTGAAATGTCCCCCATAGTCCCATGTGTTTGTGATTAGACGCTTCTCCTATCTCAGCCTCCCTAGTACTGGGATTGTAGGTTTGAGCCACCATACCCAGTGATAAAAAAAAAAAAAAATTTTTTTTTTTGAGAGAGACACAAAGAGAGACAGAGAGAGAGGGAGAGGAAGACAGATAGAGATGGGAGCGCCAGCAGCCTCTCAGCTGCTGTGAATGAAATCCAGATGTGTGTGCCCCCTTGTGGTCAAGTGCGGTCTTGAGCCCTTGTGTCACTTTGCATCTGGCTAAACGTGGAACCTGGAGCTTGGAACCGGGTGTTCTTGGGCTTAGGAGGCAGGCGCCTTAACCACTAAACCATCTCTCCAGCCCAATTTTTAAACAAATCAGCTAGTAAAGATATTAACTGACTGTGCAGATGAAGTAATGTGATGTTTGAGATTCACTTGTAATGACCCACTGTGGGGACTGGGTGTGGGGATAGAGAGATGGAGGTATAAAGGAATAAAGATTGCCAGACATGCTACTGTTTGAAATGGGTTCACACTAAGTATCACATTATCCTTTCTATTATCACACAATTTAAAATGTTCACAGTAAAAAAAAATTAGGAAGATTCAGGTTGGAGAGTTGGTTCTGCAGTTAAAGGAGCTTGTTTGCAAAGCCTGGTGGCCTGGGCTTGAGTCCCCAGTACCTATGTAAAGCCAGATGCACAATGTGGCGCATGCATCTGGTGTTTGTTTCAGTGGCAAGAGGTCCTAGCACACTATACTCTCTCTCTCTCCCTCTCTCTCTCTTTCTCTCTCTCTCTCTCTCTCTCTCTCTCTGTGTGTGTGTCTCCCTCCCTCCCTTTCTCTCCCTCTCTCTCTCTCTCTCTAAATAAATAAATAAATAAATTTTTTTGAACTTTTTATTTTTTTAGTATTTTTTTGGAGAGAGACACAGAGAGACAGAGAGAGAGAGGAAGACAGAAATGGGCGCCCCAGCAGTGTCTCAGCTGCTGCGAATGAAATCCAGATGTGTGCGCCCCCTTGTGGTCAAGTGCGGCATTGCGCCCTTGCGTCACTTTGCATCTGGCTAAACGTGGGACCTGGAGATTGGAACCGCTGGAGATTGAAACCAGTGTTCTTAGGCTTAGGAGGCAGGCGCCTTAACCCCTAAGCCATCTGTCCAGCCCAAATAAAAGTTTTTAAATTAGGAATATTCAAAAAGATGCTAGATGTTATCTCTTACCACAGTTGAGCTCTTTTAAAGACACTAGAAAGGGGAGATAGCTCAGCAGTTAAGAGCACTTGCTTGCTAAGTCTGCCAGCCTGTGTTCAATTACCCAGTACACATGTAAAACCAGATTTACAAAGTGGCATGTGTCTGGTATTTGTTTTAGCAGCAAGAGACACTGGCACACCCATTCTCACACACACTCTCTCTCTTCAAAAATAAATAAATAAAAATATTTTTAAAAACATTAGAAAGCTAAAGATGAGTATGAGGAGTTAGAGGCCAACACGTACCACATAGCAAGTTCAATACCAGTCTAAGCTACATAGTGAGAGCTTTTTTTCATATTTTATTTTTATTTACTTGCAAGCAGAGATCAAAAGAATGGGTGCACCAGGGCCTCTTGCCACTGAAATGAACACCAGATGTATGTGCCACTTTGTGCATCTGGCTTCACGTAGGTACTAGGGAATCAAACCTAAGTTGTCAGTCTTTGCAAGCAAGATCCTTTAACTGCTGAGCTATGTCTCCAGCAGTGAGGTCTTGTCTCCAGAAAAAGAAGAGGAGGGGAGGAGGGAGAGAAGAAGGCAAGAAAGAAGAAAGGGGTGGAGAAAGGGAAGCAGGGAGAGAGGGGAAAGGGAAAGAAAGCCTGCTGCATTCACAGGTGGACCTGCAATGGCACTGATGGGTCACAGAGCTCGTGTTCAGAAACAGGATTGATGTACGGTGGAATCCCAGGTTTGCTTCTCCTTAGAGACTTGACTTGGACAAGCCCCTTGTGTCTTAGGTTTTAGGTCAAATGAGGATGACACTAGCACCTTCCTCTGAGCTTGTAGGAGGCTGAGGAGAAATGGTCTTTGGAAAGTGTGTGTGTGTGTGTGTGTGTGTGTGTGTGTGTGTGTGTGTGTCTGACACACTGCAGATGAGCATACTGTCCCACTGTCATACTCCCCTAACCTAGACCACTCCCCCAAGAAGCATCTCAAAATTAAAATGTCCAGTTGAGTGTGGGGCTGCACACCTTTAATTCCAGTACTAGGGAGGCTGAAGTAGGAGGATCTCTGTGAATCTCAGCTAGCCTAGGGCTACAGAGTGAGTTCTGGGTCAGTCTGGGCTAGAGTGAGCCCTACATCAAAAAGAAAAGAAAAGAAAAGAAAAGAGAAGAAAAGAAAAGGGAAAAGGGAAGGGAAGGGAAGGGAAGGGAAGAGAAGAGAAGAGAAGAGAAGAGAAGAGAAGAGAAGAGAAGAGAAGAGAAGAGAAGAGAAAAGAAAAGAAAAGAGAAAAGATAGGCCTGGAGAGATAACTCAGTGGTTCAAGGCACTTGCTGGCCAGGGTTTGGTTCCTCAGTACCCATGTAAAGCCAGTTGCACAAAGTGGCACATGTACAGTGGCAAGAAGCCTTAGTGTCATCCCCCCACCACCACCACACACACATACCCTATTTCTCTTTCTCTCAAACAAATAAATAAATATTTTTTAAAACACACGATGTCCAAATGAGTCCCTAAGCTCATCCCCACTGAACTCTGGCTCCTCTGCAACTTCCTCCTGGCTGAGGTACCCCATACTCCTCCCCATTGTTCAAAGAGCTCAGAGAGGTGTGTCAGAGATGCCTTTGACATCTCTCTCCAACACACCTCACCTTAGGCACATCACTGACCCTCTAGGCTCTTTGTAGATATATCCCCCTTCTAATTCCGTGTCCCCTCCACTGCTATGCTCTAGCCAAGCCTCCTCACCTCTTACCAGTCTTGTTGCATTTTTCCAGTACATGGTCTCCCCACATTTTCCATGTCTGCGCTCAGCATGGCAGACGGAAATTCAGGTCACCATATCTCTTGTCTATTCAAAATTGTACCATAGTGGACTGGGGAGATGGCTCAGCAGTTAAAGGCACTGCTTGTAAAACCTGCCGGCCTGGGTTCAATTCCCCAGCACCCCTATAAAGCTGCTTTTCAACATTTGAGTCCCTCCTGGGAGGAGGCCCACTTTTACCTAGAATATAAATCTAATCCTGACATTGTACTTGGTCAAGTTCAGCCCCCAGAACTTGGCATCATGGCTAGACTCTAGCCCAGACCAATCAGCTATCTTTCTGGCTCGCCTGAGCTGGAAGGTAGGGCCCACCACCATAAGGTTATAAATACGTTTACCAGGGGAGGGCAAGGTCTCTTGGCCTGCTCCTGAACATCGAGGTTCTGGTAAGCTTCCCTCATCTTGGCCCAGTTCGGCCAAGACAAGAGGAGACCCTCCTACTCCCACATGGGCTCTCTACCCCTTCTTGCCCTCCACATAGCAGAAGCTCTTTGTGCTTTCTTTTGCTTTCTCTCCAACTCTTTTTTTATTATTATCTATTTATTATTTATTTATTTATTTATTTATTTATTTATTTATTAAAGACAGAAAGAGGGAGAGTGAGAATGGCTGCGCCAGGGCCCCTAGCCACCGCAAATGAACTCCAGATGCATGCGCCTCCTTATGCATCTGGCTTATGTGGGACCTGGAGAATCGAACCAGTATCCAAAGGCTTCGCAGGCAAACGCCTTAACCGCTAAGCCATCTCTCCAGCCCTCTCTTTTTTTAATTTTTTATTATTTTTTATTTTTTGGAGAGAGACACAGAGAGAGAGAGGGAGGGAGGGAGACAGATAGAGAATGGGCGTGCCAGCAGTCTCTCAGCTGCTGTGAAGGAAATCCAGATGTGTGCGCCCCCTTGTGGGCAAGTGCGGCATTGCACCCTTGCATCACTTTGCATCTGGCTAAACGTGGGACCTGGAGATTGGAACCTGGTTCTTAGGCTAGCAGGCAGGCGCCTTAACCGCTAAGCCATCCCTCCAGCCCTCTAACTCTTTTTTTAATTGACAACTTCTGTACTTACAGACAATAAGCCATGATAATTCCCTCCCCTCCCCCACTTTCCCCTTCACAACTCAACTCTCCATCATATCCTCCCTCTCTCTGTTACTCTCCCTTTTATTTTGATGTCATCATCGTTTCCTCCTATTATGAGGGTCTTGTGAAGGTATTGCTAGGCACTGCAAGGTCATGGCTATCAAGACCAATTTCTGCGTGGATGATTACATTGTAAGCAGTCCTATCCTTCCTTTAGCTCTTACATTCTTTCCACCATCTCTTCCACAAATGGACCCTGAGCCTTGGAGAGTGTGGTAGAGATGTTTCAGTACCGAACACTTCTCCATCACTTTTTCTCAGCACTATGTTGTCTTTTGGGTCATTCCAGTGGTCATTGCTTTCTGAAAAGAGAAGCTTCTCTAAACAAAAGTGAGAGTAGTATTAACAGATGGATATGAAGGTTAAGTAAAGTGCTTACAGGACAGTTTGGTGAGCACAATATATGCACTGAGCCAGAAGAGAGCAGGTGTTACACTCCTAAGGCTCATGACCTCCCCACCTTAGGCTTTTGATTAAGTTTTATGCATGTATTCCCTCCCATAGAGCAGGCATCCAGTCCAATTGGAGAGTGGTTGGTTTCCCCCAGAGCAGACATGCCACTATTGTACCCATTCGGTCATTTGGCCTGTCTGGCCAAACTTGAGGCTTCCAGTGTCCACTGTTTTCATCACTGATGACTTTTGTCTCCCATAGGGCTGCAGGCAGTGCAGCTTTTTCCAGATTTCAGTCAGCTGGTCTACAGGGAGGAGGTTTTCAGCTCAGCTCCAGCTTGATTTCTCAGTGACCTTGCCGCCCAGGCATGTGAAGTCTTCAGCAATAGGGTTTTACCATCTATTTTTGGTGGGAAACCAAGAGCCTTGGCAATGGCCTGTAATGTTTTGGGGGCAACAAGGACTTCCCTGGCCAACAACTCACTGGAAGGTATCCCATCCTTGGCATTGAAAATTTTCTAGTAACAATCTATGGCTTCTGGATGTGCCATTATCCAAAAAAGTAGGCTTTCATATGTCTTATTCACAATATGTTGAACTTTGATTAACCATCCTCCTCTAACTGTCTTTTTATGTTTCTTCTAGGCCCACCATATGGGTTCTTAGACCATGTGGAAGTATCCATTTCCCTTCCCTTGATTTTGAACTTCCCTAAATATATATAATAATTTTTAAAAAGCTTGGGCAGGAGAGATGGCTTAGGGGTTAAGGCTCTTGTCTGCAAAACCAAAGGATCCTGGTTTGATTCCCCAGGACCCATGTAAGCCAGATGCACAAGGTGGTGCATGCGTCTGGAGTTTGCAGTGGCTGAAGGCCCTGGCGCCTTCATTCTCTATCTGCCTTTCTCTCTCTCTCATCCTCACTGCAGCCACACCTACCTTCTGCCATTCCCTGTCCATGCCAGGCCTGTTTGCCTTCAGGACCTTTGCATCAGCTGTGATCTTCCCTTCATACTCACTCCCCAGATACATGCATGGTTTTCTGCACATGTCCCTCTGGCCTTGGATCCAAAGTCACCTCATCACTGAGGCCTTCTAGTTCATCCCTTCTAAACTCTGCATACTCACAGCTCCCCACGCCACACTGCCTAGTCTCATTTTATTTTTCTCCTTGACATTTATCCCTATTGGTCAGGTGTGATGGCTCACACCTTTACTCCTAGCACTTGAGAGGCTGAGACAGAAGGATCTTCATGAATTCAAGGCCAACCAGAGCTACAGAGTAAGTTCCAGGTCAGCGTGGGTGAGAGTGAGACTCTGCCTCAAAAAAAAAAAAAAAAAAAAAAAAAAAAAAGCCAAAAAACTTGTCTTCATCTAACCCACTATTTATTTAACTTCTCTATGTTGTTTATTCTTTATTTATTAACCAGAAATATTATTTTAAAATGTTTTGTTTACTACTCTGTTCCAGTACTAAGAACAGAGCCTGGCATGTGTGGGGTGCTTGGTAAATACCAGCGAGATTTTTTTTTTTTTTTTTTTTTGGTTTTGTGAGGTAGGATCTCACTCTGGTCCAGGCTGACCTGGAATTAACTATGTAGTCTCAGGGTGGCCTCAAACTCTCGGCGATCCTCCTACCTCTGCCTCCCGAGTGCTGGGATTAAAGGCGTGCGCCACCACACCCGGCTACCAGCGAGATTTTAAAACACACAGCTCAGGGGTAATGGTGGAGCACTGAACCCTACTCCAAGCCCCTCCAACCACACCAAGTAGGTGCCTTCCTCTTCCCCACCTTCTCTGCATTAGTGAGACCACAGGTACTGAGCATAGACACCAGACCTCTCTCTGCTGGAGATAGGGGCCAGGGAAGACACAACCTTCAGCTGAAGGGCCAAGGAGGGGAGCTCCCTTTTTTGCAGGTGTGCTATGGGGCTCTTAAACAGTGTGATGGAGTCTGTGAATTCTTGAAATGAATGCCTTAAATGCATAAAATAAAATATATTATTACAATGAAAACCAGTGGGACTGAAATACAATTGTCAAGGTAGCTTTAAAATTTGTCATATGGGGGAGCTGGAGAGATTGCTTAGTGGTTAAGGCATTTCCCTGTGAAGCTTAAGGACCCAGGTTCAACTCTCCAGAACCCACATAAGCCAGATACACAAGGTGATGTATGAGCACAAGGTAGTACATACGTCTGAAGTTCAATTGCAGTGGCCCTGGTATGCCAATTTTTTCTGTTGCGCTCTCTCTCTCTCTCTCTCTCTCTGATAAAATAAATAAAAATTTAAAAAATATTTTTAAATGTTTATCATTTGGTAGTTGGGCATGTGGCCCACACCTATGATCCTAGCACTTGGGAAGCTGAGGTAGGAGGATTGCAAGTCTAGCCTGGGCTACATAGACAGACCCTGTCTCAGAAAAATAATACTTGTCATATTTTCAAGATGGGAAAGATCATGGACACTATGTGATGCCCACTGTGGGATCAAAGTTTTCAGATGCCACTGGTAACCCTGCCGTTATTAGCTCTCTACATCAACAAAGGGTGAAAAGTCAGAACCTGGTGAAAATAGGGATGTAATATTCCTTCCCATTTAGGTTCTGCCTCAATTCTCTCCTCAAACTTCTTGGGTGCCCATGGATCCAGGTTTGAGAAGCTGTGTCCCAGAGCATGCATGGAGCAGGAATGAGAGGCCCAGTTATTCATCACGTGTAACTTTGCACAAGTCCCCACATCCTTTCCCAAGTGCAAAATGAAGCTATGATCTGTTGTGTATCCTCATGGGGGGGGGGGCTGATGAGAGCAAGCCCTCAGGAAATGTTTACTGAGCACCTGTTAGGTGGGGCCCACAACCCTGTCCAAGATGGGGCCACAAGTGACCAGTGACACACTGTCCCAGCACTGCGCAGTTCCCAGGCAAATGGGGGAGGAGGGAAGATGCACATAGGGGCTGGAGGCAGCTACACCCAGTCATGTTGCAAGTGACCCTGGGAGTTCAGAAAGAGGAGAGACGTGGCATCATCAGGGATACTCTAACAGGTAATAATGCTGATCCTCGTGGTGATTCCTGGTGGTGACAGGCTCCAGGGGGCATCTTAGGTTCGGCAAGGTTGTAACGTGAGAAAGGAAGGACGGAGAAGGGTGGAGCAGTGTTTGCTCCATGTTGACTTTGAAACAGGTTCTTCTCTAGGACATTGTCTAGAATTCAGAGGCAGCACTGAACCAACCTGCTCCCCTCCTCCCCCACCATTTCTGTCCATGTCCTAGAACACCCAGTGCCATCAAAATGAGTGATGGCAGGCTAATCAAGGGTACTTGAATCTGAGGAGGGCCTCTTGTCTCTCTCTAAAGACTCTCCAGCAGAGACAGCCTAGGACAAAGGCTGGCCTCCCCTAGCCTGGGACTGCCGCATTAGCATCGCACAGAGCCTGCCAGCAGGCTCACTGCTCTGCGCACAGCTTAGCCGCAGCCAGGCAACTGGACCAGCCAGCGCCTTTGGCACAACCCCAAGCCAGCAGATGTGGACCCTGAAGGGGCCTATGGCCAACCACTCCCTTCCCCAAAATAAGCAAGCCAAGCACCTACTGCCTTGCCCTGCCTGCCTGCCTGCCTGCCTGCACAGGGCCTCTTCTGGCATTATCACACTGCAGCAGCCAAAGCCTAAGGGAGGGGCAGAAGCACACAGCACCCCAAATGAGCCTCCAGCCTTCAGGAGCTAGACGCAGGGCCTCAGGAATCACAACTGATACCTATGACTAGCACAGAGCAGGCAGGCTGAGTGTGTAGGCTGAGTCCACTGCTGTGGAATACACATTGTCAGACAATAGAAGGGCAGGCTGCTGGCTCAAGAGCACTGGCTACCAGGACATGCAGTCCTGCATGTGGCAAGGCAGGTAACGTGTCAGCACTGTGAGATCCCAGGCGACCAGTCCTGGGAGAGATTGGCTGGGGGGTTGGGGCTGGGAGTGTCTCTATCTGGCCGGATCCCACCTATTCAGGGGTAACAGAGGAGGGAGTGAGAGTGATGGGCAAGCCTGATAGCCCATTGAATGTGAAATGTCTGGGGGATTGCGGGAGAAAGGGGCGGGAGAGCTGAGAAACAAGCCTCTCACAGCCTGTGTGGGAACGGCCAGAGGGCAGAAGGCCCAGCCCCCTGAGATCCCACAGAGCCTGGGACCTAGGAGCGCTGAAGGTCCCAGGCTGCAGCCGGGTGAGCCAGGAGCTGGGAAAAGCAGGCACTCTCAGCCATGGGGCTCAGGTGGTGGGGCTGTCACAGGGCTAGGGTGGGAAAGGATTTTCTAGCCCAGGCCTGTGACTCTGCTGGATCTCAGAAAGGCAGGGGTCTTGGGGATTTAGTCAAGGTAGGGGGCGGGGCGGGAAATCTCTTGACAGATCTGCACGACTAAGATTCAATATAGACACGTCTCCCAGATCAGAGAACTCATGAAATAACACACATAAACCTCCCAGTATATGGAGCTGTCCTCTGACTTTCCCTCCAAGGACTCCCAACCCAATGGTCTGGGTGGTTGTTCACACCTGAAGTGATCACAACGCTGCCTGGGGGCTTTACCTGCTGTGTGATGAGAGTCTGCTTCATCAATAACTTATCTCTGAGCCACTCAGCCTCTCTGACCTCAGTGTTTCTCTCTAAATGGGAGTAAAGGTCCCCTGCCCTGTTTGTCTTTGGATGAATCTGTCTTTGACATGAACTGCAGAACACAGTACTGGGGAGGCTCACCCTTGGGGATTTATCTCCTCTTTCTGAATATCCCAGGCCTAGGATCTGAAACCAGTTCTGTCTAAACTGCTCTTGGCAAAGGATAGGTCCACAATCAGCTTACCCTGACACCTTGGCACCCCAGTTCACTCTTCCCTTAAGGGGCAGACATTTCTATGGGAATGGAGTCCCAGTGGTGGAATAGGTAGACAGCATGGGAGAGGGTGCTGGAAAAAAGGAAGAGCTGGTTGGAGCTTGGTTTCACAGGATTCTGATCTCTCCTGAATCCCTTGCCTTCACCTTGTCCAGAACCCGCAATCACGGGTTCCTTTCTCACAGTCACACTCGGGTTTTGGTGAGAGCAAAAATGCCTTCCCAGCCTCTTGTCAAGCAGGCTGTTATGCAATGCTATTACTAACTGACTTTCTGACACCTCTCTCGTCTCCCTACCTCCAGCTGCCCTCTGCCAGCGCTACTTGTAAAGTCTCTAAAACACAGATCTGATCATCCTCCTACTGCTCATGACCCTCAGTATGGTGCCATTGCATTCATGACATTCAAGGCCTATGGTGACCAGGCCACGAGGCTTCGCAGGCACAATCTATCCCATTGCCCACACACACCATAGCCTCCAAAGCACACCCCATTCTTCCCAATGCTGCACCTCTGTTCATGCCATTCTTGCCACCCAAATGCCATTCCTTCTGAACACCTGATACATTCCTGCTCTTCTATCAAGAACCAATGTCCTCTTGGAAGCCTTCATGACACCTAGATGAGTTATAGTCATACTCCTTGATTGACGTCTAAGACAGTTCTTAACATATGGCTTCAGCATCCTGACTGATGTGGGTCCCCAGCATGGCCTGGGTCAGCAAAGGAGACGGTAAATGAACAGCAACTTAATGGAGGAGTCAAACTCCGTATAAATGAATGCTGCTCTCACTGCTAGCCTGACAGCTCCAGGGAGATGGCAGTAACCACTGAGGAGACTCAAAACCCATCAAAGCAGAAATCTAGGTTGCAGAGAACTCATCACTAAAGTAAACTTACAACACACCAGTCAAGACTCCAGAAACATTGCAGAAGAGGGAGCAGAAAGATTGTAAGAGCTACAGGTGGGAAAGAGTATCCTGAGGCCTTGTCCTTCTCCCCACAGAGACTGATTGATGCAGTCATAACCCCATGGCAAATACTAATAACTCCACTGAGGAGGCTCTCCATGGACTGGGAGAGGGCATATAAGAGGATAATCTGAGGGGAACATTATTTGTTCATACAGTAAAGTTCATAATTAATAAAAATAAAAACAAAGAAAATAACAAAGGTAAAATAATTTGTTTAGCTGAGGAAAAGTCAAAGATAGAAATACTGAATCGAAGAAACACTTAAGTTTCTTGACATAAGTTATCGAATAACTCAAATTTTAAAATATCTTGAAAATGTTATCAAACTACTTCCAAAAAGGACATAGGACTTTATTTATTCTTCCCAATAATCTATGAGCTATGTCTAGTCATAGACAACACTAGATATTACCACTGTTTCAAATATTTTATATGCTGGCATAAGATATATAATCTGTGAATTAAAAAAAACAAAATCTTCATTGTTCAATAGCCACTAGCCACATGTGGCCCCTTGCATTTAAGTTAATTCATGTTAAGTGAGGTTAGAAACGCAGTTTAGCTGAGCGTGGTGACACACACCTTTAATCCCCATACTTGAGAGGCAGAAGTAGTAGGATCACCATGAATTTGAGGCCAGCCTGGACGACTACAGAGCGAGTATTCCATGTCAGCCATCAGCCTGGACTAGAGTGAGACCCTACCTTGAAAAAAAGTGAAAAAAAAAAAACTCAATTTATTTAGCATGCTAGTCACACTTTATGTGTCAAGGGTGACATGTGGTTAGTGGCTGTCATATTATATAGGGCAGATCTAGAACATTTCCATCAGCTCTAAAAATTCTAAGGACAGCCCTGGCCAAGAGGGTGATGAGGCACCAGAGGGTGATAGCACTAGATTCCAACTGAGTCTAGCTCATACTTACTGCCACTTGCCTCTCTCAGCCTCACCTTCCTTGCCTGCCCCACGTGGTCTTCAAGGCCAAGCCATGCTTGCACTTGACAAAGGCCTTTTGATGGATTCTATCACCTACTGTTTAGGTCTGAACATGTGGGCCTGGGGAGGCAGTTGGGCTAGTGGAGTGCTGCTGGCCTGGAGGCTGAGTGACCTGCCTGTCCACCCTCAGGCTGTAGCCCCAGAACAAGAAATAACCCAACATCCAAAGCTTGGACAGTAAGCCTCCCAGGAGGGCAGGCCCTGAAGAGAATAGTCACTGTGTGTCTTTCCTTCGTCTAACAGGCCTGTGTGCTCCCAAAGTCTCCATGCTCATCCCTCTTGGACCCAGACAGAGGTCTGCAAAGGGTCTTGGGGAGGAGGAACTGCAGGGGCTGGCCCACAGAGAAGGGAAAGAGTGGAGAGGGAGAGTCAGAACTCTGCTATCAGCCCTGCCGGTCCTCCCCCACTTCCTATCTTGAAGGGATCACATCCTGTTATTGTGTGGACAGAGAAGGCCAGGAGCTGGGGAGGGGGCAGGGCTCAGACCTAGCCAATGGAAAGAGGGAGAGAGAGAAAGGAAGGGCCAGAAGGCACGTCACAGGGACAGAGTTGACCCAAGTTGTCAGGGTAGGAGGATGGACCCAAGAGGGAGGACAGCATCTTTGGAAAGATGCTGGGGCTCAGGATAGAAAGTGGCCCTGACTCCCTCTCAGGTCCCTTTAGTTCAGCCAGAGCTTGCCTCTGGGGGTTCTCCTTACATACACTTCAGTCCATCCCATGCTGAAGGGATGGGTGGTCCTCCCTGGCTCTCCAGCAGTACTCTGCATGGGCAGGCATCGAGAAAGTCCTGATGGTGTGGGTGAGGAATAGCCCAGCCCGCCCCTTACTTCTGTTTTTGAGGCCTGCCCGAGGACCTGATTCCATTTCCAGAAACATTAATGACTGCTTTCTATAAAACATAGACACTTTATATATGTTATTTTGAACCCCCAAGACGGTCCTGGAAATGATCTTCATGTATCAGATGAAGAAACTAAACCTCAGAGAGATAAAATGACTCACCCAAACTCACACAGCCAGGACACTCAGTAGCAGCAATGGGACATAAACCCAGTTGATTCTGACCCCAGAGGCCAAGCTGGTGGCCCAGCTGCCTTTCCTGCTCACTCCCACCCAGACCCTGGTTCTGCCCCTTCATGAACCATGCCACATAGACTGTCCTCAGCCACTGTCCTTACAGTCAGCTACTGAGCCTGCCCTCTGACCAGCTCCTGCTACCAGCAAGCTCACACACACACACACACACACACACACACACACACACACACACATTATTCCCAGTCCTAAACTGAACTGCTGTCTCACCCACAGAGAAGCCAGGCCTATCTGCTCTAAGAACACCAGCTGCCTATTGGTCATCTCTTCATCTTCCTAATTTTCTGCGAGGTCTGGAGAACTAGCTCTGGGTGCAGCCCCAAATCCACATCCAAAGTCACCTGGGTCAAGGGCCTTCCATCTCTGGGAAAGATGTCCTACTATCACAGATGCTGCAGTCAGCTCCATGTTGCTGGAACAAACATCTAAACCAGGCACAGTTTATAGGGTGGGATTATTTCAGCTTGGAAGTTCCACCAATGGCAGAAGAAGCTGGCTCTCATTCATAAATCCAGACACCACCAAACAGCCAGCACCACAAGCAAGCACAAACGGATAGCAAACATCAGGGATCCAGCCAGAGCTCAGACTTTTCTGCATAACCTCAGCCTGGAATTCAGATCTGCCACCAGTAGCACCTTAGGGCTGGATCCCAGGATCTGCACTCAGTGATACCTCCTCCCACCAGACAGCTGGAGATAAATTTTAATAAAACATGTGAGTCTTTTGGGGGACATGCATTCAGACTACCACACCAGGTGATCCAGATGTATGCCTTCCCTTTTCGCAGACTCATGGCACTACCAAGCACCAGGGCCTGTGTCCTGTTGCCTGGCTCACATGAACAGTGAGGTAAGACGGTAGTGCTAAAAGAACAGTTGTGGGGCTGGAGAGATGGCTTAGTGGTTAAGGTGCTTGCCTACAAAGCCAAAGGGTCTCAGTTCAAGTCTCCAAGACCCATGTAACCCAGATGCACAAAGTGATGCATGCGTCTGGAGTTCATTTGCAGTGGCTGGAGGCCCTGGAGCACCCATTCTCTCCCTTCCTTTCCCTCCCTCTCTCTCTCAAATAAATAAGTAAATAAAATATATTTAAAAAAATAAAAGAACAGTTGTTTTGCAGACAGAGTAATGGGCAGGAGCAGGCATGAGTGAGGAGGCCAGGCAGCTGGGAGTGGACTGGATATACAGCCCCCCATCTTCACCACTCTGTCTCCCATGATGACAGTCTGCCACAGACAGCCCAGCCCCCCCAAAAGCTCATACCTTCCTCCCTTCCCCTCAACAAGATAAAACCAGGTACTGCCCAGGACACACTTGCCATCTACCAGGGACCATCCCAGAGCTTGACCAGCCTAGAAGTATGGTTTCAGTAGCAGGCACTGGAAATTCCTGTACAAGAAGGACTTGCCTCCATCTATGTGCTCCTTCACAAATGAGCTGGGGGATGGCAGAGGGAGGGAGGACCGCTTACTGTCAATATGGAAATGGACCTGTGTCCCTTATGCCCGAAGGCACTTGGGGCAGAGGTCGAAATCAGACTTAATCTCAGCCCCAAGAGGTTTATGTTTCAGTGGGAAAGGAGATAAATAGGAGAATATTAGGGAGGAAAGGGCCAACATGCAGGGAGCCACACAGGGATACTAAGAAGGCACCTGGTGCAGGGATGCAGTATAGCTTCCTGGATGTTGAGGGCAAATCAAGTAAATGAAAGGAGTGTGGGCAAGGAGGATGGGAGGCTGATATGAGAAAAAGAAACAACAGGTACAAAAAAAAAAAACCCTGAAAGGTCATAAAATGGTAAAAGAATATCTGGAGCCAAAAGGCAGTATAGTACAACAGGAGCAAAATGAGAGTGATGGTGAGAAATGACAGTGGACTATTTCAGGCAAGGCCTCAGGAGGCCACTTTTCCCCTACAGGGTTAAAGGACTCTGGGTCTCAGGGGCATTGTTATCCTGAGGACAGAAGGTCTAGGCCTGCCTAGCTAGCACTGTGGGATGCAGGGCCCTGGAAAGACTCTTTTCCTCTCTAGGCCTCAGTACTTCTATCTGAAGCTTAGATAACCCCAAGGATCAGGCCAACTT
The DNA here is from genome assembly GCA_036365145.1 of Orientallactaga sibirica. Classification (NCBI taxonomy): domain Eukaryota; kingdom Metazoa; phylum Chordata; class Mammalia; order Rodentia; family Dipodidae; genus Orientallactaga; species Orientallactaga sibirica. The sequence continues at coordinate 39,546,755 of JAEOAD010000015.1, read as the reverse complement.
GGATATTCTCATCTCATAGTTTCTCTCTTGGCAGCCAGAGTTCAACAGGTTCTTGCCCTCCCCTCCTCTCCTAAGGAAAGTCCATATAGGATGGGAGAGCTGGTTTTCTCCTTCAGCCCAGGACCCTCCGGCTGCTGCCCCCACCTTTCCCTGATGCTGTCTTTCCTGGCCGTTAGTGGACCCATATCACTCAATCCAATCAACATGATCAGGATTTGCATGATCCTTAGCTATACCGGACACTGGGCATGGCTAACCACTTCCTCCACCCCAAACATCACATATTCTCTCCCCGCTTCCCTTCTCCCTCTGATCTCTTTCATTCAGCCATTCCTCAGGCCTGGGAGCCTAACATCTATAGCCAGTTCCCATCATCTTCCCCACTTTATGGCCAAATCATACTATCCCACCTTGTTCCAGTGCCTCTTTGCCTTGTCAAAGAGAGGTACATCTGAAGTCTTCCAAAAATGGAGGTGCAGCTGGGCGTGGTGGCGAACACCTTTAATCCCAGCACTTGGGAGGCAGAGATAGGAGGTAAGAGTTCGAGGCCAGCCTGAGACTACATAGCGATTTCCAGGTCACCCTGGGCTAGAGTGAGACCCTACCTCAAAAAAAAAAAAAAAAAAAAAAAAAAAAAAAAAAAAAAAAAAAGGAAGTGCTTCCTCCCAGCCTGGATCCTAGAAACCCAGAGATCAGGTACTACACAAAGACAAGATCCAGGCAAGGATGGAAGAATTATACAAGACCTTCAAATTCCCCTCCTAGTGTAGATTTTTGGGTTAATACTAACCACATTGTTACTCAAATAATCAGCCTTTTTAACGTAGTTGTTGTCACTCCTGCTCCACAGAACAGGGATGTCTGCTCTGCTCAATGCTGGACTCGCCAGGCCCTAGAACACTACGGAGCCCAGAGCAGATGGTCAGTACATGCTTGTTAAATGAAAGGAAGGATGAGCTTTGGATTGGAAGCACCTCCCCTAAAAAGTCCCTGAGGATCCAACAATCTGTGTGCAAGGCCTCTCCTAGAGGTCCTTCTTGGAACTCCATTCCTGAGCCCCTGGGGAAGCCTCTCCCACACAGGGCCTCCAGCTTTCACCCCCAACACCCTGAATGCGAAAGCCCCAGCCTCCCCTGAGTCATTAGGGAACCGGAGGTAGTGGATGGTAGGTGACAGCTTCATGGCCTCAAACTTTGATGAAAACAACTGCCCCAGCCAGGGAAGCCAAACCAACAGGAAAAAGGAGGATGCTGGCCCAAAACAGAGGAGCTGCCCTGGGCTGAAAACTTGGGGACAAGATATCGAGGAAAGAGGCCTCTCTGTGATCTGTGAGGCACTGCAGGAAGACGAGAGGAGCCTCCATCCTTCCTACCAGGCCAGTCCTGATCTTACTTCCAAAGAGTCCCGGAGGCACCCTCATGCCAGCAGAGGCAGACCTTACCATACCTTTCCTTTTAAAGGCCCTATTCTCAGGCCCTAGGGCACACAGTGTAAGCACAAAGTCCAAGCTCCTTTGTAAAACTTTTATTTAGAAATCTTCCCCATATAACCTTATATATGTTCATACATCATCATCACCACACAGGTTTCTTCACTAAAGAGTCACACGCCCACAGTGTTGGCCTCTGAGCTGTACAAATGTCAAGGTACCCGGAGCGGTTACTCCTCTTCTGCAGAATAATGCAGAGACCAACGCAATTCATTACATACAGTACAACATTGACGGAAAGTGCTGGGCCCGCCCTCAGACAGTGCTATGTACACGGGCTGGGGGCAAGCCTTCGGCTGAGGGTCATGTACCATTGGAATCACAAGTACAGCGAGACCCACCCAAAAGGCCGAAATAGCTGGCTACAGAGGCTGCGCCCATTGTTTTACTTCTGGAAAAGGATAAAGGTTGTACCATCTTGTCATTTACCACCACAAATAAACATGGATTCTTCTTCAAAGATTTGAATATCTTCAGTCATTACATTCATCTTTGTTCTCAATATGTTTTACCTTTACATTTTCCCCTTTTGTACAGATATTATTCTTGGAATGCTGCCGTTTCTTCAAGGGCAAGGAGGAGGCAGAGGAAGGAGAAGGGCGTGGGGTATGGGAGATGTAAACAGAGGTCTGGAGCTTCTTACGATGACGGACTAAAACCTGGCCCTTCCCTATTCAAGTCCACTTACGGACAGTCTGCCCACATCCCCAAATCTCTTCTTCATTCTTACACCTGCCCCTGGCCTTGGAATGACAAAGACATTTAGAAAGAAACCTGGAGAAATGAGCAGGACCTAGACAGCTCAGGAAAGGGTGACCTAAATTAGCCAGCTGCCAATTGCCCATGGCTGAATTCTAGCTGGAACTTCACTGCAGAGGTGGGGGCAGTAGGTACAGCAGGAAATGGAGCCTCTTCTGTGTGTGCCAGGGATCAAACCTAGGACCTGTGTGTGCTAGGCAAGCACTCTACCACTACTACCATCAGAGCTCTTTACGGTCTCAGAAAATTTCACTTTCATGATCATATTCCATCTACACCACTGGCCTAGGAGTCAGACCAAGCCAGGCTACTCCATCCCAGTGATGCTGTAAAGCTGAGGGAGGAACCACAGCTCCCCAGAAAATGTGTGATTCCTCTCACAAAACTCACCCACTTATCCATTTTTTATTCCCTCACCAAGTTAACCACCAAGAAACAAACACAGCCTTGGAGACTAGGACAAGTGTTCCATCTTTACATAGATGACACTCCTTAGATACACTCATGAACTGCAGAGCACTGGAAAGGAACAAATCCTGATGTTAATGGAGATATGTATGGTGATGTGGGAGTTATGAAATAAGATGAACAGTCAAGGAGCTTCAGCAGCTGACCATATGGTGCCCAAGAAATGGACCTCAGTACTTTAAAGAAAGGGAAGAGGAACAGCATTGGCCCATGTCTACAAGTCTGTACTCAAGGGCTCATCATAGTGGGGCCAAGTCACTGGGTTAAAACCCAGAACACAAAAGCAATGGGCTCTTCCATGACAGGATGGAGTTTTGGATATTTTTCTCTGGCTCAGAGGCAGAGCTTAGGAGAAGAGGGCTGAGTAACTTAAGCTACAATGACAGAAACATAGGACTGTGCAATTTGTTCCAAGGGCTTAGACTTCATTGAAGGCAGATCTGCCTATCTTAAGAAAACCTGGTCCCACCACCTGGATTGACACAGAAGAGAAACAAAGGGGGCAGCTGTCCACACGACAAAAGGGTTCTCCACTTTACAAAAGGACTTTAAAAGATGAAGGATTTGATTTACAAAATTTTCATGTACAACTTTTGGAGGGGCACTGGTGTTGTGTGAAGCCAACCTCCCATGCATACCCTTGGGAGTCAGCAGCCGCCGCATGATGGAGCCATATTTAAGGTTGTGCTGAGTGGTGCATGCTCAGACCTCAGCCAGGGCTAGACTCTAGCAGTGGGCTGCATCCTGGGTCATAGAAGGCCTAGAGTTCCCACCAATAACTGAAATCAAGCAAAATCCCAAATACAAAGTATTCACAGGACATTCTGCACTCCCCTCATAAGCCTATCTTGCAGCCAGGAGCTCCCTTTAATCCTCAAGAAAGCCCATGGGCTGCACGTTCCCCAGCACCAATGTGCACCAGCACTCTGCCATGTGCTCCCGGCATGCCTAGTGGCATTTAGGAGCCCATGTGCTCAAAACACTCACATTTCACTCTAATATCACTTTCCTTTCTGTACCTGCACACGAAACTCAACAGAGCTTGTGCGGGGCTGCTGACTCAGTCCCCACAGCCACAGGATAAAGAGGAAAGTCTCAGCGGGGAGAAAGCAGAGCTCTGATTCCCAGGGTGAGAAGTAGGAGCTGCTGGGTTTTCTGACCCAGCTAGTGGAGAACAGGCTGTCAGTCCACTGGTGAGCTACTGCAATCAGGCCCTGAAGAAGGCACCTCAAGGCTTAATGCTCTGCAGCAGCCAGCAAGCTCGATGGATCACCATGGGCCTGGGTGAGGATGGGGCTCAGGACATGGGAAGCTCTTGGGTACCTATATATTTGGACAGAAACCTCCACAAAAGCCACCCAGCAAGCTTGGGAGGGGTTAAAGGCAAGGTACAGACTGCTGGATGCCTTGAGTGACAGCTGACAACCCCAGATCTAGTCCAAGAAAGGGGTCACAAGCTCCAGGCCCAAAGCAGTGACACTTGGCAAGTCTTAGGGGCTGGGAAAGGGGGAAGACCGTGCCATCTTCAGAAAAAGTACCTACCACTTCACGCCATTTTCCTGCTCTCTCACTGAGTTAGGAAACAAAAGCCAGTCCAGGGTCAATTAGGGCTTCCCAAAGTTTAGACCACAAGGGAAGTTCAAGTCCATTGCCTGCTTCTCATCCCACTTGCCCTGCAGCCCAACAACCCAGCTGCATAGAAGCCCCTGCCTGCTGATCCTGGGCAGCCCCAGACACATCACCGGGGACCCGCCCCTTCAGTGGCAGGCAACAGGGCAGGGTGGAGACCTCGGGCAGTGTGCTTGGGTGCTGGTTCCTCCATGTAGCTGTCCGGGCTGGCTGCCCCATCCAGGGAGCTGCCGCAGCTGGAGTTGGGGGAAAGCACATCCTGCAGGAGGTCTTCAGGGGGCGTGCCACCCCCTGCCCCGCCCCCGCCAGCCCCCACCACAGGGTCCTTGCCAGGCTTGGCCCTCTGGGTGCCTTCCTCCTCCTGGTCATTGAGCAGCTTGGCCAGGAAATTGATGTACTTCATGGCCAGGCGGAGGATCTCATTCTTGCTGAGCTTCTTGTCTGGGGGATGCGTGGGGATCAGCTTGCGGAGTTCAGCAAAAGCCCCGTTCACATTCTGCTGCCGCCATCGTTCCCGGCTGTTGGTGAAGATTCTCCGTACAACTTTGGTGTGGGGACCTGGAGGTAGGAGAATACAGGATAGAAGCACAGGCGGAAACTCCCAACGTCCTACATCCACTAAGAAGCTCAGGAATAATCCTCCAACTCCAGTTCACTCATCATCTCCTCCAGCATCACTATGTAGTCTCAGGGTAGCCTCAAACTCATGGTGATCCTCCTACCCCTACCCTCATCATCTCCTCTGAGATCTTCCTACACCTCTCCAGCCCTATTCTCTTCCTCTCCATCACCCTCCATGATGGTGGTCTTCCTGTCTGTGTTGAGCCTCTTTTCTAAGCTCTGCAGCATTTGAGGATAAGGACCATATTTCATTTAGCTGGTGCCAAGGGGCTTTAGAGTGCTAGAGGAAGAGAGATTGGAGCCAGACTGTCTAGATTCAATTCCTGACCAGTACGCACTAGAGAAGTACCTCTGGGCAGGGCCCTGATGGCTTTCTCATCTGCACACTGGGGACAGCGCAAGTAAGTGATGTCACAAATGGTTAAGTCATTGATATCTCACCCAGGTACAGCGCCTACCATATCCACCTCCACTTAAACATGCCCTAAATGAAAGCTATTGCTACCGATTCACTAGGGCTTTCACTAACAACCTGACTGTGCTAGGCATTAGAGAATAATGAACAAGGGGCTGGGGAGGTAGCTCAGTAGTTAAAGGCACTTGCTTGCAAAGAGTTCAGTCTTTCCCAGCACCCACATAAAGTGAAACTGGATGCATAGTGGCACATGCATCTGTGATCCCAAAGTGCCTGACAATGGGAGGAGAATCTGAAGCTCATGGGCCAGCTAGACTGCCCTTTGTTTGCAGTGGAAAGAGAGACCCTGTCTCAAAGAAGGGGGAGGAAGAGCATAGATGCTTCGAGAGTGTCCTCTGACCTACTCATGCATGCTTTGGCACACACACACACACAAAGAACTAGATAAATAAATAAATGAATAATATCTAAATGAGTAATTAACAAAACAGTCAGGATCCCTGTCCTCATGAGCTTCCATTTGAATGGAGATGAGAGAAGATGAATAAGAAGAATGCAATGTCAAAGTGCTCCCAACAACCATGCTTAAAAGGTGGCTGGCTAATGCCTTGCTGAGCAGAAGCATTTATAATGCAAAAACTTAAACCAGGCATGGTGGCACACGCCTTTAATCCCAGCACTCAGGAGGCAGAGGTAAGAAGATGGCTATGAGTTCAAGACCACCCTGAGACTACATAGTGAATTGCAGGTCAGCCTGGGCTAAAGCAAGACCTACCTTGAAGAACCTCAAAAAAACTGAAAAAAAAAAAAAAAAAAAAAAAACAGGGCTCCATGAAACGAAAAAGACAAAAGACTGGAGCTAAGTGGAGGGAATGGCATGTGCAAAGGCACTGAGGTAGAAAATGGCTGACACTAGCCTGACTGGAGTAGTGCATACAAGATCAAAGTCGGTGAGGCCCAAATCCCATGACAGAAAGCACAAGAGTAGGGGCTTAGTACATGATTCCCAAGTGATCTAACATGGCAGATGGCAGAAGGGAAAGGATCTACTTTGTGGGCTCCCATCCCCGGGGAAGGGAGGGAGAGAAGCCATGGCTTGAGGCTCTGCTAGGCTTCCAAGGACTGTCTCAGTCTCCCCATGCCTACGATGTACTGTTGAAAGCTTCACCCCATCATCATGAACATACAAGGTACTAAGATGTGCCATGTAGGCACAGACACCAGCACACTTGTTTGCAATGCCTATGTGTGCAAAGCACTGTGTGAGTGCTTAAGCCAGACCTGGGCTTCCATTCCACAATGCCAGGAAGGTACAGGAGGGCCTTGCTAGGGGTCCTGAGCTGAGGACACAGCCCCTGCCCCAACACACAGAGAGCCAACAGGCTCCCAGCAGCCCTCCAAATCTGTTTGCAAAAGGGACTGCCTCTTCCAAGTAACTCAGACAGTGGAAATGGGAGGGAGTGCCTAGATCCCATCCAAGTCCTGTCACTGCTCACTTTACACTTAGGAGGGAGGCCAGCATGGAGGCAGTGATCACCGAGGACCTGCTCACCCATGCTGGCATGCCTGATCATCTCTGTCTCGCACACACACCCAACCCCATGTGCCCCCCCCCAGGATCACACAGCCCTTGCCCTATCTACAGTACCTCGGAAGCTCTTTCCAAACCCCAGCTGACCCTAGGGTGAGACTCGGGCTGGGGAAAATACCATACACCTACTATCCCAGAAGAAACAGCCTGATATGCTCAGGCCTCTAGACCACACAGAGGTGTGACAGAAGATCAATGCTGGTGGGCTTGAGGAAGCTCCCAGTTAAGGAGTAGCAGGGTGGGGGCAGAGGTTGGGGGTGGCATTGTGACTTCTGCCTTAGTGAAAGCCAGACAGACTGTTGGGGAAGGTGAGGAAGAGCCCAAAACTTCCAAAGTTTCAGACTAATGTTATGAAGATGGTCCAGAACTCAGTTGTGTAACTTTGATCAGACTTCTTAATCTCTCTGAGCTTCATTTTCCTCATCTGTGAAATAGAAACCATACTGACCTGTTTGTTTTTGGTGAAAATTAAATAAAAATCGAATGCACAAAGTCTGCTGCATGTAATAGGTGTCTAACAAATGGCAGCAAGATTGCTGTCACCTACCCATCTTCACACCCTTTGGATGACTGCCTGAGGACTGTTAGCAACATGCCAGCTGCTAAGCATATGGCTGTGGATAAATAAGAGAAAATCTCTGTGTTGAGTAGATCCCAGTCTTGGTTAGAGGGCTTTATTATGACTGTAGAGAAAGGGGAAGGGAGCCAGAAGCACTCCTATGTTTTCAGTACCTACCCTGAGCCAGTTCCTAAAGACACTTTACAGAAATCTCAAAAGTCTAGAAGAAAAAAAAAAAAAAAGAAAGTCTGGAAGGAAGCTGTTATCCTCCCCATTTTAATAGTATTTTTTTATTTATTTATGTATTTATTTATGTATTTATTTATTTATTTATTTAAGAGAGAGACAGACAGAATATGGGCACACCAGGGCCTCTAGCCACCGCAAACAAACTCCAGACACATGCACCACCTTGTGTATGTGTAGGTACTGGGGAAATGAACCTTGGTCCTTTGGCTGTGCAGGCAAGAGACTTAATCACTAAGCCATCCCTCCAGACTTCCTCCCCATTTTATAAACAAGGAAACTGAGGCAAGAAAAATCCAGCAGAGAACCCACACGAGTTCCCATACCTGTGGGTCTTGAGAGAGATTTGTGCAGCAGATCTACTTCTATGACTGACTCTTTTGTTCCATCACTGATTTCTAAGTTCCAGGGATGTCCTGCACCCATCCCACACCATCACACACATGTCTGCTGTACTTCTCCAACGGACCACCCTCCCCCACACACACACAGTTTCCTTTTCCCTTTCTGCACTCTGTCTTGCCAGTCTGGCACTGAGAAGTGCTCAGAACATACATGTTACATTAATGAGTGATGCTTCTCTACAGTCTCCCAGCCTTTCCCACTGGCCCATCTCCTCTGCCTCTCACAGCTGGTCCTGCCTGCTTCCCATTTGATCCCCTGACCTCTATGAGGCTGGAGAGCATTCTCTCTTCCAGAAGCACCTGTCACCCTTCCTTCTTGGTCTCACAAGCCTGTGTCCCTGACTGTGTTGGGGGTTCTGCGGTCTCTTCTGTCATTGTCAGACTCCAGCCCTCTCTGCTTCAGATCCTTACAGGAGTCCCAGCTCCACATCTATGCCCCACCCAAGGGTCCCAGACTCAGTCGTACCACTTCCTATGGGAGCTCCAGTCCCTCACCCATACCTTCTCACTGGTTCCCAGTTTCAACTCCACAGCCTCAGGGCCCTTCCTATAGGAGTCCCAGCCAGGCAGGAGCCATGAGAGTTTCTTCCCACTGGCTGAAGTCACTCAGCTAGGAAGAGACTCTCCCACCCTGGTGCCATCAGGTCAGGTCAGCCCTGAGAAGAGGGGCCAGAGCCTCTAAATCACTCACCTGGCCTGAGAGCTCACAGTACAGGGCTGCCGCTCCCCTGGGGGATCAAGGGACTAGGGGAGATTTTGGCAGCAAGAGCCACTCCAGATCCCAGCCCAGGATGTGGAACAGGGGCCAGGGGAGCCCATAATGCCGCGACCTGGGAATAAACCCTTGAATGTACAACTCCATTCAGAAAGCAGACTGAATACTCCAAAGAGGATCTGTGGGGCCCTGCAGGGACTTCCTAAGAGTCAGGGGTTGGAGTTGGGGACATGGAGTATTTCTGCCCTCATCGGATCCTTGTCAGAGTGTAGGCATGGAGTCTATAGTGGGACTAAAGCAGCCTCAACAGCTTTGTCATAAGTGCCAATACATGCCCTTTCTCCCACGCTTCCTTCCAAAACAGGGCTTCTGTGACTGTGGCTCTCCCAGCTCCCATCCCCAAGTTCACCTAGTCCCAACTCAGCTCCAGAATGAAGGGCTTTGGCAGTTTGGGGTTCCAAGGTGGTCTGCCCACCTATATGAGACACCAGCACTGTTCCCCCCCCCCGCCCCGTTCTCCCCTGCAGAGGGTTCTAACCAAATGAGGGGTGAGTGCAGAGGTAAGACAGACAGACTTACCGTCAGTGATCTCCATCTCATAGGGCGAGGGCCTCCTCTTCACCCGATTGTTGTTGGTGAACATTGGGAAGGCATCAGGCTCCCCAAAAAATCCGCTGTGGAGGCACATCACAAGGAGATAGAAAGAGACTCCTTTGGATTCCTCCCCATGTCTTGAGAAGCCCCCACCAGGTAGCCCTCCTTTCTGAATTGAATTGTAGATTAGGAAATTACCTACTCTCTCTTCTCTCTCTCTCTCTCTCTCTCTCTCTCTCTCTCTCTCACACACACACACACACACACACACACACACACACACACACTCATGAGACAAGCAAAGAAAGGACAGCATATGCACACAAAGAAGCCGAGGTGAACACATGGAGCGATGACCAAAATCAAACAGCACATGGATCTGTTAAACACACCCACATTATCCCCCACAAACAAGCAAGCGATCCGTGCAGACATCTTCCCTCAAAAACAGGTACCTAACTATACAGGCAAACAGGGCCTTCGCTTCTGGTGGTACGTGAAGCCAACACCATGGAAGGGTTATCCTGGCCCCTCCCACCCACCTCACCCTCCTGCCTGCCGGGGCTGTTCTGCCATCACAACTGTCCCCTGGAGCTCTTTCTCACTGCCAGCCCCACTGCCCCTGCCTCATCTTCCTTTTCAGCAGAAAAGCCTATGCCATCACACCAAGAGCACAGAGTGGGGGCGGCCAAACGCCGCAGCCAGGAACAGAGAGGCTAGCAAGAAAGGATAATGCTCCGCACACCATCCCCAGCGGAAATACAAACGGCCATGCCTTGGCAACCACCAGCACATCTTTTCTGGCCTGTCCGCTCGCCCTGCAGCTTCCTGCACGTGGACGTTTGCCTGGAACTCACACTTGGGGAAGCTCTTCTCCCCTGGCATCCCTCCCAGCACTCCATAGGATTTCTCCCACCAGTCAGCACACGCCTGCACCCCAAAAGGTGGGCATCGCTCAGTTACTACAAGTCCCACTGATCTCTCTCCACAGCCACCCAGAGCCCCTTTCCCACTTGCACCCGTGGGCTCCCCTCTCTGGAGTCTGGGTCTCCCGCGCGCGCGCTCACCTGCCCAGCGAGGCCAGCGGCTGGCTGAGGCTGTAGAGCAGCGCGCGGCCCGGGCCGGCGGGGCCGCCAGCGCCGGCGGGCTCAGCTGCACCATGCGGCCGTCTCCGGGCAGCTCCGTGGGGACCGAGGCGGGCGCGGGCGCCGGGACGGGCCCCGGAGGTCTGCACAGCTCGGTGGTGGGCACCCGATGGCGCGCTTCGATCACCGTCGCGTCACGGCCCTTTAAGTCCCTGGCGGCGCCGCCCCCACCTGCGGGACCGCCCCCCGGGCCGCCGCCGCCGCCGCGCGCGCCCAGCTCGATGACCGCGGGCTCGGCGGGGGCGGTGCGGCTGGTCTCCTTGGCGACGCCGTTCAGCAGGACCAGGTGCGGGGGGGCCATGCGGGCCTCCACCGCGTCCTGTCCTTCTAGCTGGGGGTCACTGGGTGCCGCCTCGCTCGGCGGCCGATCCGTCATCCTGCAAAGGGGCGAGGGCAGAGAGAGGAGCTCACCCACTGAGACGTGAGCCGAGGACGCCCCGAGCGCCTGGAGGACGAACACCCCAGGGCCTGGGGCGAGAGGGGGGTGGGTCCCAGGTTTGGGAGAAGTAGGCTGAAGAGAGATCGCCTGGGAGGCACGGAAACCAGAGCTGGGGAAAGACAGTAGAAACATTAGAAGAAAGGGAATACAGCCAGAGAAACAAAAACCAAAAGGAAGAAAAGGAGGAAGGAAATGTACAGAGAGAAAGATCACCCTTGTCCCCCCCCCCCGCAACCACCACCTTCTCAGGCCGCAAGGGAAGGGGAGGGAACCTACCCTAGTCTTCCTGCCCCCTTTTGGTTTTGGCGGGGAATCTGCAAGGCAGGAATGAGGTGCTTTGGGAACCTCTACCACCCAGCCACACACTTGCACCCCACACATACACCAAGAAACCGGATGGAGGTGGAAGTAGGGAGTGGAGTCTACAAGGACTGGGATCCATTTAACCAGAGCTGGTGGAAATAATCCAGAAGAACCAGCAGCTGAGTACACTCAGCAAGTCCACGTTACATTCTGTGTGCATCTCCCCCACCCTGAGAAGGGAGGTCAAGGAAGAGATGATCATGGCCCTAGGTGCTTCTTCAAAACAAGAAAAATTGCCAATCAACCCTCCACCTTGGTGTTCTCCACAAAGTGGAGTTCAGATCTCTATTATCTTCTCATATGCATCCCAGAGCCTAGAAACTCTCTGTCCCAGACCACCATGCTCCAAGAAGAGCTCAGCCACTCGCTCCACTTCACACCAGCAACCTAGGGTTCTTCCCGCACCCAGCTTCATCCACATGGAGCCAGGCCCCAGTTAAAGACCCAACACAAAAACCCTGCGACTCAGGATCCAGAGTTTAAGGGTACTTATGAGTTGTTTAATATAAAAAATAGGGCTGGAGCCGGGCGTGGTGGCGCACGCCTTTAATCCCAGCACTCGGGAGGCAGAGGTAGGAGGACCACCGAGAGTTCGAGGCCACCCTGAGACTACATAGTTAATTCCAGGTCAGCCTGGACCAGAGTGAGACCCTACCTTGCAAAACCAAAAAAAAATAAAAAATAAAAAAATAGGGCTGGAGAGATGGTTTAACGGTTAAGGCACTTGCCTGCAAAGCCTAACGACCCCAGTTTGATTCCCTAGTCCCCACATCAAAGACAGATGCACAAAGTGGCAAGTGTATCTGGAGTTTGTTTGCAGCTGCAGAGGTGTGCCCATTCGCTCTGTCTCTCTTCTTTCTTCTTGCAGATAAATAAATAAAAATATATTTAGTGGCTGGAAAGATGGCTCAGTGGCTAAGGCACTTGCCTGCAATGCCTAATGACCCCAGTACCCATGTAAGGCCAGATGCACAAAGTGACACATGCATCCGGAGCTCATTTGCAGCAGCTGGATGCCTTGGTGTGCTCCTTCTGTCTGCCTCTCTTCTCTCTATCTCTGTGCTTGCAAATAAATAAAATATTTTTTAAAAAAATAATGAACTCATCAGATGTGTTGGCACATGTCTGTAATATTAGCCTGGGATGGTGGGGACATGCAGGCAGGAGAATCTTGAGTTTGCAGTCTGCTTGGGCTACACAAGGCTCTATCTCAATGTATACATTTATGTATGTGATATATATATGTATACATATATATCATATACAGATATATACATATATATCACATACATATACCACACATATATAACTAACTTGATAAGTGTTATAAATTGTTCAAAATAAGATTTTTGCTCTCAGAATTATATAAAATATTTTATTTTATTTATTTGAGAGAAGGAGAGAATGAGAAAGAGAGAGTATGGGTGCACCAGGGCCTCCAGCACTGAAAACAAACTCCAGACACATGTGCCACCCTGTATATCTGGCTTATATGAGTCCTGGGGAATTAAACCTGCGTCCTTTGGCTTTGCAGGCAAGTGCCTTAACTGCTAAGCCATTTCTCCAGCCCAATTGTTCCCCCCCGCCAAGGCAGGGTCTCACTCTGGCCCAGGCTGACCTGGAATTCACTAAGTAATCTCAAGGGAGCCTCCAACTCATAGTGATCCTCCTACCTCTGTCTCCCCAGTGTTAGGATCAAAGGTGTGTGCCACCACACCTGGCTTGTTGTTTGTTTGTTTGTTTGTTTGTTTGTTTGTTTTTGCGAGATAGGGTCTCACTCTAGCTTAGGCTGACCTGGAATTCACTATGTAGTCTCAGGGTGGCCTTGAACTCATAGCGATCCTCCTACTTCTGCCTCCCGAGTGCTGGGCGCCACCAAGCCCGACCTAATTGGGATATGTATGTATGTATGTGTGTGTGTGTGTGTATATATATTGGTTTTTCGAGGTAGGGTCTCACTCTAGCTCAGGCTGACCTGGAATTCACTCTGTATTCTCAGGGTGGCCTTGAACTCATGGCGATCCTCCTACTTCTGCCTCCCGAGTGCTGGGATTAAAGGCGTGCGCCACCACGCCCGGCATAATTGGGATATTTTAAAAGCATACAATAAATACATAAAAGCCCAAGGCAACTCAGAGTAGAATCCATCTAACTCCCATTTGGCCAATGCAATGCTGTAACCGGAGTCATCCTGGGAACTAGCCCTCCAACTCCAAGAGGGAGACTGGACCTTCCTCAGCCTCCAGAACTCAGTTCTATAATCAGGCATCCACAGGGGTGGGGGAATGGGAGAGGGACAACAAGAGTTGAGATTCAGGCTGATTTGCTGTTCTGAGTAAGCCAGCCAGTGCCACCAATGGAAATGGCAAAATTCCTCAAGACTTGTTACACACAAGCTGCAAAGCCAGTGGGTCTGCCATGCTTCACTGAAATCAAGTTCAAAATTATAGGGGAGACACAGTTTCTGCACCTACAGAATACCACACCACAGGAAAGTATAGTAGCCATTCTGCTTCACACCTCCTCCTTCTTCTCCACCTCAAGAAAAGCACCAGAAGTAGACCATTCCCTAGTGAAATACACAAGCCCGAGCTCTCACTGTCACCATCATGTGTGCAGTGACCAGCTTCTAACAAAATGAAAACCATGCAGTACAATTACCAACTGAGCTGGGGCGCCACCCCCCCCCCAAGGACCAAGGAGTACACACATTCCAGATGCAGATGAGTTGACCCTAGCCCCAAAAGCCCTCTCCAGATACAATAAATATTACAGTCTTTCAACAGAGCTCTCTACAGCCCTTCCTTGGACCTCATCGAAGGCCAGGCCTTTGGCCCACGGGGAATGGGTTTGAGAGCGCCACCAGAACTCACAAGTACCTATGATTGGTGAATAAACGGCATCACTTGTCTTTGATTAGGATGAGTGAAAGTCTGAATGACTTTTTAATGAATTTTACATTTAGGAAGGATGGAGACATGAGGAGGTTTAGGACCAGATGGTGCTAAAGCATTGGACCATTACAACTCCCTTTGAGCTGCAAAGACCCAACTTGCAGCCCACAACACATCTCTTCACCCTTGTTGCCCCCAAACCAGAATGTTACAATGTATACTTAAAAAGGAGATGGAGCGCCTTCCAGGGGCCAAGCAACCCTGGCTCCCGCAGCTCCCACCCCTAAAGCCTGGCATAGAGATTTTTAAGTTTATGTTTAAATGAAATAGCTCGAACCTTATACCTGGCCTCCAGTTCCCTTCCTACAGCACCCACACTCCCAGGGTAAAGTGGGGATGCCAAAGCTCGCATCAGAACCAAACCGCTGGTGAACCGCACACTGCCTCTGGCGCCTCGGGCGCGAAGGGGTGTTCCAGCACAGCGCCCTAGGCCTCAGGCCTCAGCTGGGTGGGTCGGCCTTCTTCCTGCCGGAGCTCCAGGCACAGCCTGCACCACCCGGATGTAGTCGCTACAAAGTTACCGGCCTTGTGAAACCTACGGAGGACTTACTCCAACCAGCTGGGTTTATGCGAGGCCGGAAAAAGGAAAAGGTCCAGATGCAAGCCCGAGGCTGCTGGCGGTCAGATCCCCGATTTCCAGCCCTGGGTGGATCCTCCTCCCCTCCCCACCCCCAGACCGAGACTGGGCTCCCCTCAGTTCTAAGCCTCTCCCACCCCAGCCTGGAAACCTGAAGCCTTCCTAAAAAAAAAAAAAAATACTGTTGTTTCCACAGACATCACCCACTCAAAAAAAAAAAAAACTCACCTGGGGCATATTTAGAGAGGCCGGCCCTTGTGAACAGGACCTCCACTCCTTCTCGGGAGAGGGGTCGAGGATGGCACGGGGGTCTTTGCTTCCCCCCCTCTCGCCGAGGCCAGCAGTTACTTAGGCTGCGGTGCGGTCCTGGGCGGTCTGCCGCGCCCAAAGCGAGTTTCCAGGAAAGATGGGGGTGGAGAGAAAGAGGGAGGGCGAGAGAGAAATGGGGGGTCAATGGCTGGGAATTACCTCATGCGCCCCGTCAGCTCAGAGAATTACGAACCGCTTTCCGACCCCAACTTGCAGGTGTTTGGAGCCCCCTTCCCGTCCCAGTTAAAAAAAAAAAAAACCTACACCTGACCAATCAGGAATAACTATTTAGTTGAACAACAACAGCCCCTCCCGGCAGGCTGCCCGGAGCATTTTCAAACCCTCTAACTGGGATCCCTTTGCTTCAGTATATATATATATATTTTTTTTAAAAAAAAAAAAACATGGATATTTCTGTGCGGTTTATTCTGCAACCTAAGCCAGGCTATGGCCACTGCCACAGCTCAAAGGGGTAGATCCCCGTCTGGGCACTGGTGGGGAGGATGTGTGGGAAAAGGTGAAGTGTTCAGGCCTTAGTTGTTGGGGAGAAACTCGGAGGCCCCAGCCAGTCTCTTCATAACCCCCATCTACGGACCCAAAGCCCTACTTCCCTAAAGGAATTGGGAAGGGAATCCCTGGTGTATTCAAATCCCGTGCGTGTGTGTGTGTGTGTGTGTGTGAGAGAGAGAGAGAGAGAGAGAGAGAGAGAGAGAGAGAGAGAGAGAGAGAGAGAGAGGGAGAGAGAATATGAAGATGAATCCCACTCCTTCCCTTTCACCATCCTTACAAAAGATTTTCGATTTTTCAGGGTTTGGCAGAAGATGGGAGATTTCTAATGATGCTTTGCAGCCCTAAACAAGGCAAAAAGGAAGGAGGGTAAAAGCAACCTCGTACTGCTTCCAAGGGTGTAGCCGGGCTAGTTCGCTTTTATTTTCCCCTCACCACCACCACCACCACCCGTGGGTTTTGTTTAATTTGTTTAATCATCCAGTTTCTGATCCCACATCGAAGTCGTGGGTTTATAGCGAAGGCTTCCTTCTTTTTGTAGCGGCTTTGGTGGAAATACAGGAGTAATTCTTCCCTGGGTTTCAATCCAATGCGAGATTTTTCCTTTCTCCAGTTCTAATCCAAATGGACGAAGGAGGGGGAAGGGGAACCCACCCATTCCGGGTATGTTACTTGGGGGTAATGTTTGCTTTACGGCCGAACCCCCCCCCCTCCATTTTCTCTCTTGCCACAAATCCAGCAACTTAGAAAACAGAGCTGGGGAGGGGCGACGACCACACGGATCTGCTTTGTTCTCCTCCAAAGACGCCGAAGCTCCGCGCTTCTGTTTTAATTAAGATGGGACGTGAAATAAATGATAGTTGTGATGTCGGTGATATTAGCAATCACAGTAAGTAGGGGAAAAAAGAAACTTGATCCTTTTTTTTTTTCGATCTGGGGCTGCACTGAGGCGGTCCCTCCAAGGACGCCTGATTCGGAGGCGATGCCGGGGCATCGAACCCAGAGGGGGACGTCGCTCATCCGAGCCAGAGGTGGGAAAACGTTTCCCGAAGGTGATCTCGAGGGTCCCCATCCGCGGCGCGAGGCCTAGAAAATGTGCCCATTGTCCTTTCCCAGCCAACCCCCCCCCCACCACCACCGCAGCCAGAAACTGACCCGAAATGGGCGAAGCCCAAGTGCCCGAGCGCGAACTCAGCCGGTGTCCGCGAGCGCAGCTCAGCTTGGAACCTGGAAGAGCCTCCCGAACACCGAGCAAGGTGCCGAAGAGGTGGCCTCCGCACCGAGCAGCCTCCGACTGGGCTCTGTCCGCCCATCCGAGCCAACACTGGCTCCCGAATACATCATAATTTGGAATAAAATGTGAAATCCCGCTCCCCGCCCCCATGCCGACGCCCCCACCCGCGCCTCGATCTCTCGCTCACCCTCCCCCCACCCCCGCCCCCAGCGATTTGCAAATGTACCTTCGAAGGACACAAACCCACAGACACCCGACTCGCGGTGGACAGGACCACACATGGTCCAGCCCCAGAGGAGGGAAGCCAGATCAGCCCGGACTGACGCTGCCCCACCAGCCGGCGTGGGCAGCCAGCCCCGCACGCTGCCCAGCAAGACACAACGAACTCAGCCACATGCAGTCGGTCACGGACACGCAACCCACACAGTCAAGATCACACACGCCTGACCTCACGACGAAGCCACCAGACACCACCCCCAAGGCCACGCACCCCTCTCAAACCCTAGACCCGACACCGTGGAGAAAGGAAACGGGATAATTACATACAACGAATAAAACGCAAAGGGGCCACGGAGGGTCCAGATGGACACACCCAGACAGTCACAGGCATCACACTCGGACACACGAGCTGTCACCGCGGCCCACAGCTGTCACACGCGCGCGCGCTCTCCACCCCGCCGCACGCACACAAACCCCAAGAAGAAATGAAGACCAACCACCACCTCGCGCGTTTCTGTATATTGCGTAAGGAGAAAGGGGAAGGAAGGAAGAGAGTCTCCGAGACGGGAGGGGCGGCGGGGCGAGGGCGGGGGTGTCGTGGAAAATGTCCCCCCTCCCCAGTCGCAAGAGCCGCGGAAGGGGAGAGGGAGCGAAGGCTTCTTCCGCGGGCGAGGGATGCAGAGACCAAGGATGCCGCGGGAAGCCGCCGGGCTGCTGGGGGAGAAAGGGCCCCGGGATGCTCACGTTGGTGCGCTCGCCGGAGGGTGCGCGGGGCCTCGGCTGCCGGGGGAGCCCGCCCCGCCCGCGCCGCCGGGCCTCTAATCCCGCTCCGGCTCCCCGCTCGTTAGCATGGGCCGAGGCGCGCCGGGGCAGTGTGTGCCGCCGAGATAAGGAGCCGCCGCGGGTCCGCCCGCCCCCGATAAGCGCCTCGGCCATTATGGGCCAAATGATTCATTTTAATTTGGCAATTTCACCGGAGGGAGCGGGGTCTGGTGGTGGCATGGTGCTGCGGCGGCCCGCCCGGGGAAAGTGGCCCCGGAGGGAAGTGAGCGCGCTGTCTTGGACCCACGGGTCTAGCAACCCCATTTCTCATCTCCCAGGCCTCTCACAAACAACCTGAATTGCCTCCGCCTGACAGATGCTCCTTCTGCGACTCTTACCCCTTCACTGCCCTTGCCACCATACCCCAACCATCACCTCCGACCTTTCTTCATTCATTCTGTCTCTGGCGCCCTAGAGACCACATTTCAATGGACACTTTCCCTTATCACAGGAAACCCGCAGCTTCTAGCCCACCCTGCACCTCCTCAGCGTGGCACCTCCACACCTCAGGGTGGTTCTAAAATGGAGCCCAAAGCGCAAACTCAAAGCCATGCCTGGAAGATGTCACTAGAGAAAGGAACATGTCCCTTGTTTGTTTCAGGGTAAGCGCAGAGCCCACGAATGCTAGACTCCTCCATACTTCCAATACTTTTTTTTTTTTTTTTTTTTTGGTTTTGCAAGGTAGGGTTTCACTCTGGTTCAGGCTAACCTGGAATTCACTATGTAGTCTCAGGGTGGCCTCGAACTCTCGGCGATCCTCCTACCTCTGCCTCCCGAGTGCTGGGATTAAAGGCATGCGCCACCACGCCCGGCCCCAATACATTTTTGTTTTCTGTTTTGTTTTGACCTGGGATTCACAGTGTAGTCCCAGGCTGGCCTCTGACTCAAAGTGATCCTCCTATGTCAGCCTTCCCAAGTACTGGGATTTAAGGCGTGCACCACCATACCTGGCATTTTCATACACTTTAATCTTGCTAGTGAAGTACTGTTTTAAGCACTTATAGCTACTATGTAAGCTTCATCAACAGTCCTGAGGGTTGGAGATGCATCTGTGGTTGAGTGCCTGCCTGGCTTGTTTACCGTGTACCTCTGCCAATGCAAATGTAAAAATGAATGCTTAGATAAGCAAATCCTAAACTGGAGCATTTATTATTCTCAATGTACAGGCGAGAAAACTGAGCCACAGAGAGTGAAAGTAACTCCCAACATTAAATTTCTAGTGAGTGGTTTGTTTTGAAGGAAACTTGGCACAGGAGTCTTCTCTCAGGCTCAGCTGAAGAATCTAGGTTGGGGTGAGAGAACTGGGCTCAATTTATGGTAAGGCCAAGAGCTATACTTCAGGATAGGAATCCAAGTTCAGAACCACTTATGTAATTGGGGGCTTAACCCCAAAAAGGTTATCTGAGTTTATTCTTTCATGATATAGTAAAAACCACAGGCTCAAATTTCAGTTGCCTTGGTTTCTGAGCCTCAGTTCTTCATCTGTAAAACAGGGAGATAATTTTTACCTCACGAAGTTGTGAGGACTAAATAAAATTACCTTAAAAAGGTGGTGGTGCAAGATGTCACAGGACATCTGAATACCATGCTGGTACGGAAAGGAAAACTAGCTCCCTCCAGGCTGGTCCTCATAGTGCTGGAAAGCCCTATTGGAGCTGCCAGAGAACAACAGTTACCAACAGCATGAGTAAGCAGGGGACCCTACAGGCTATGAAATCAACCAGCAGGACAAGAAGTAAACTTGTGCAATAGTGACATGTAGCCGGGCTTGGTGGTGCATACCTTTAATCCCAGCACTCCAGAGTGGATCGCTGTGAATTCGAGGCCACCCTGAGACTACATAGTGAATTCCAGGTCAGCCTGGACTAGAGTGAAATCCTACCTCGAAAAACCAAAAGAAGAAGAAGAAGGAGGCTGAGGAGGAAGAAGAAGAAAGAAAGAAAAAAAAGAAAAGAGAAGGAAAGAAAAGAAGAAAAGAAAAGAAAAAAGAAAAGAAAAGAAAAGAAAAATGACATGTAGCTTCTAAGGTAGTCAACTGTTGGACACAAGACTCACTCAGTGGGAGGGAACTCACATCTGGTACTGGAAAGCAAGTCGGAATCCGAGAGTCAGGAAAAAGTGGTCTGGCACACCCAAAAATCTCCTAAACAATTTTGCATTCCCCCTTCAACCTTCTCACACTTGGTTGGGGAATCTGTTTTATTTTACAGATGGCAGTGAAAATGGAAGGGAGCCTAGTTCCATCAATGAGACAAGACTATGACACTTTCCACCTCTACCACTTCTGCCAAGGCCCAGGAGAAACTGCAGAGGAAGCAACCTCATGAATGCTGCCCTTACTGCTAACCTGACAATCAGCCCCAGGGTGATGGTGACAGACACTTAGAATAATCAAAACTTATGCAAGCAGAAATCCAGAGGCTGCAAAGAACTCAACACTTAAACAGATTGCCATCAGACCTGCCATGGCTCGGGAACTTTGTGGAAGAAGGGGCAGAAAGACTGTAATAGGCATAGAGTGGGTAGGAATACCCTGAGGCATGGTTCCCACTACCCCTTAAGGACTTACTGAGGCCTTCATGACCCCACAATGATTACAATAACCCCACTGAGGAGGGCCCCCAGGATAATGAGAGTTGGGGTGAGGGGACAATAGTGTATAACCTGTTACTATATATATAGAGAGAGAGAGAGAGAGAGAGAAATTAAATAAACACAGCTGCACAGAAAAATTAAAAACAAATATATTTCTTAAAGGTGGTGGTGGAAACTGAATATTGTGCAACACTGTGGTAATCCTAGCACTTGGGAGGTGGAGGCAAGAGGATCAACAGTTCAAAGTCATCCTCTGCTACATAGTGACTCCCATGAGACCCTTCCTCAAAATTGTTCTAAAATAGGTGTGTGTTGGGGGAGGGGCTAACAACATAACATCATGTGTACTTGCATGGGAGGAGGTCTGGTGGTTGTTATAGTGAAGGCAATTAAGGCCAAACTTGTAGTGACCCAGGGAAAAGCCAGGAGCCAAGTTCCATTGTCCAATTCCCGTTTTATAATTCTGCGCATCATAACCGGCTGCTTTGTCATTCCACTGGCTATAGAAATGTCTCCTTTTGCAGCCTGATAACTGGGGGAAAGCTCCTAGTCTAATAACAGACTAAAACCAAGCCAAGGACTGATCTCAGAATGTGGCTCTGCGTTCTGGCACCTCCTAGATTATCAGGACCACTCCTTAAAAGGTGCATAATTCAGCGTAGCCCATCTCTTCTGTTCCTCTGAATTCTCTGCTGGAAGTTCCCTTAGTGGGAAGGCCACCTGTGTCCTGAGGAAAAAAAATCCAACTTCATCCCTTCCCACAAAGCCCTTTCCTTTTCTTGGCCACTTCTCTTACTAGAGGTATATGAGTTTGAACCCCAGCTGTGACTCTGTTGGGCCATGGGCTGCTTAGTTAAATCATTTCACTTCTAGCTCCTGCCAGGGACAATCCGCTCCCTTTTTGTATGGAAAAGTCCAGCTAGGGATGCTTCTCTGAGAACCAGATCTGAAGCGGAGGGGGTGTGAGTTCATGCAAGCAACAGAAAAGAATCTAGTCTGAACGAAGCAGTCCAAGGGGTTTTAGGAAACCACTCTCTTTGCTTACTTGATTGAAGAGCACTGTGACCTATAAAAAATCAGGTTTGCTTTTCTAGAAACCCTTTGGCTGCAATGTGGAGATGGGGTGGGATGACGATGGGGGAGACTAGGAGGCCAGCTCTGGGGCCAATGCAATTGTCCAGAGAAAGGGGACTATGGCTTGCTCGATGGTGCCTGCAGAACAGAAGACAAGAGGGGGATGCAGAGGGCACATTGGTAGGAAATAAAATTGGGTTTGAGGTCGGCCGACACAAGTTGGAGTCCATGAATTCCAAAATGGACTAGGTTTGTAAGAATTTGGGTTTAGTGGAAGGAGGAAGGGGGGGTGGAATTCGGTTGGGCAAAATGCTTATTCCTGAGGAAGGGGTGGAGCCCTGTGTAGGAGTGTGTGTGGGGGGGGAGTATGCATTCGGTCTTGAACTTCTTTCATATCGATGCCTTTGAGCCACCTGAAGACTGCAGGGTCTTTTTCCAGGGCGTGCGATGGCGTTGCCCCGCGCCGCGCCTCCATGGCCGTGAATACCACGGATGGAGGCCCTCTGCGGACCGGCGCGCGGGGGGGGGGGTGGTCTCACCATCCCCCTCCACACATTTGCGGAGTTCAGACAGCCTAGGGCCAGGGGCTTGTGACGTCTACAGTTTTCACGTCCCCGGTTTCCGATGGTGGAAAAAAGCGGAAACTGAGCGCTAAGCGGGGCGCCGCCCGAAATAGCATCTGGTGCCTGTAGGTCAGCGCTTGTCCGAGCGCCCTTGAGCTGGTGACGCGGCTGGCCAGGAAATGCCAGCCCTCCTCCACCCGTCGCAGGCCGGGCAGGAAACCCAGAGCGCCTGGGTGGGGGTGGGGGTGGGGGTGGGGGGGGGGAGGAGAGGTGGAGAGGGAGGGTGCGAGCGAGGACTCAGGGTGTAAGTCTGGAACCTGGGGCTGGGGCGACAAGAGAGAGGGGACAGGAGAAATGGCCTAGGTAGGCCCTAGAGCATCCACCATCCTAGACGGAGTGTTCTGTTCCTTACAAAGCCCAAGCTTTGAAATGTTTCCAAGTGTCTCTGCTAGCTACGTTTTGGGTACTGGACGATCTCTGAACCTCCAGCCCTAGATTTGCTGTACCTGCCCTCTGATGGGCAGCCTGGCTTTATTCCCAACAGGTTTAGATTGCAGATGTGCTGGGCACTAAACACCTCATAATATTGTGTTGATACTGACAGCAACCCAAAGAGGTAGGGACCTTATTTTGTAGGTAGCACAGAGAAGTTAAGCAACTTTCAGAGAGTGTCCAGCTGGTAAGTGGTGAGGGCAGAATTCTCACCCTGGACAGTCTGATTTCAGGCCGTGGTGTTTCCAGACAGCAGAGCAGGTCCACTGGGCAGCTGGTCCCCCAGCCTGTTCCTGCTTCCCAGTTGGCTTGCTGCCTGAGTCTACACAAAATGCTTTTTCTTCCTCTATAGAAGGGAGGTGATTGCTAGGGGTGGTGGCTTGTACCTTTAATCCAGCACTGGAGAGGCTGATCGTGAGTTCAAGGTCAGCCTGGACTACAGAGTGAGCTCCAAATCAGCCTGGGCTAGAGTGAGACCTTGCTTCAAGAGGAGGGAGTAAAGGAGAGAGGGAAGGAGAGATTAAGAGAGAGAGAGGGGAAGAGAATAATTGTACACAGCACTGGTATAAATTTTAGTAGATATCATAATTGTCCTCTTTCACTTCCATGTGACTATTCTCTCAATTTTTATCTTAGTCCCTTACCCAGAGGAATCCTGGTCCCACCAGCTTGCAGAACTGAGCCCAGAAAGTTCCACACCCTAGGCTGGCTGCCAGCATCTTGTAGGGATGGAAGGATTTTACTCTAATTCCAAACTCATAGGCATCATCTGGGGACTTGTTAGAAAGGTCAGTTCTTGGGCCCACACTGGGCCTGCTCTGAGAATGAGGCCAGCAGGATTTCATCGGTTTGCACATGATTTCTGCAGTGAGTGTGCATATGGTGCACCTGTGGATATCAGAGGACAACCTGAGGATGTTGATCCTTGCCTTCCACCTTGTTTGAGACTTGTTTGTCAAATGCCAAACAAGCAGGATGCTAGCTTAGGAGACAAGGGTTGTCCTGACTTGGCCTACCATTGCTGTAGGCACACTGGGATTACAGACTGGTTGTTGCTTGAGTTGGGGTTTATGTGTGTTTCTGGGCATCCAAACTCTGGTTGTCAGGCTTGCATAGCAAGTGCTCTGAGCTACTGAACCATTCCCCACCCCAAGAACCAGTACTTTTCTCCACAGTCCCCATCTTTAGCAAAGCAAAATAACTGAGTTCATTCAGAAGGTCGTGAACTTCCCAGAGCATCACAGCCTTCCCTTTCCCTCTCAACCCAGGCTTCTGCTAGAACCATATGGAAAACCAGAGCTGTGGGCAGTGCCCAAGATTATCTGCCTTCAGGAGCTAAGAATCACAGAGAGGGTCAGAGTTCATGTGCAGCCACCAGCTTTCTGGAGCAAATAATTGTTGAAGGTCAACAAAACAGGGCCCTGGGCCATGTGTAGACATCCAGACAGTGGATGGGACCCAAGTCCTGAGGAATCTATGCTACTGAGTTGATCTCTTGTGTGTCTATTCTGCAACATGCCTTAACTTCTTTCTGTCATCTGACCCTGTACAGTGACCCTGTCAGGCTGCTGGGGTAATCCTCCCTCTTGGGAGATGAGAAAACAGACTCAGTTCACCCACAGTCACTTAGCTGGTATACAGCCAAGTTAGCATGGCCCCCTGTTCCCTCTATTCCTGCTGGCCTTAAGGAACATCTCTCCCTTCCAAGTACTATTCAGGCCTGACTTTGCTTAGCTTCAGAGATCAGACACATTCAGTGTGGTGTGACTGTGGACAAAGGAACATTTCTTGCTATGGGATTCAAAATCTTCAACTGGAGCTAGAGAGATGGCTTAGCGGTTAAGGCACTTCTCTGCAAAGCCAAAGGAGCTAGTTCAATTCCCCAGTACCCATATATGCCAGATGCACAAGGTGTCACATGTGTCTGGAGGTCATTTGTAGTGGCTAGAGGCCCTAGTGTACCCATTCTCTCTATCTGCCTCTCTCTAATAAACAAATATTTTTTAAAAACTTAAAAATATGTGATTGAACATTAGATAGTATTGTGATGTGTCCTGTTTTAAATCCTTTGTGACCTCAAGAAGAAAAACAGTGAAAAATCTCATGAAAAGATGCAACAAGTTCTATCAGGGAACTGAAAATTAAAACCACAACAAGCTTCCATGATACATCTATTAACATGGTTACCATGGAAAGACTGATAATGCCAACATGGTGAGCATGTGCAACAACAGCAATTTGCATATGTTGTTGAAGAAAATGCAAAACTTCTTCAAACACCTTGGAGGTTACTTTGGCAGTCCCTCATAAAGACTGAGAGAAGTGAAAAGTACATATCTGAGGGACATTTGCACATAAAATATTTATAGCAAGCTGGGCATGGTAGTGCACACCTTTAATCCCAGCACATCAGTTCAAGGCCACCCTGAGACTACATAGTGAATTCCAGGTAGCCTGAGCTAGAATGAGACCCTGCCTCGAAAAACCTAAAAAGATGACTCAGCAGTTAAAGGCACTTGCTTGAAAAGTCTTCCAGCCCTGGTTTGATTCCCCAGTACCCATGTAAAGCCAGATGCACACAATGGTGCATGTGTCTGGAGTTCATTTGCAGTGGCAAGAGGCCCTGGATGCCCATACTCACTCTCTTTCTTTTTCCTTGCAAATAAATAAAAATATATATTTTTAAATTTTTGTTTATTATTTATTTATTTATTTGAGAGCGATGGACAGAGAGAGAAAGAGAGAATGGGCACGCCAGGCCTGTAGCCACTGCAAACGAACTCCAGATGCATGTGCCCCTTGTGCATCTGGCTTACGTGGGTCCTGGAGAATCGAACCGGGATCCTTTGGCTTGCAGACAAACGCCTTAACCGCTAAGCCACCTCTCCAGCCCATAAAAATATTTTTTAAAAAGTAAAAATAATTCAAAAGTCTCTCACATAGATAAATGAATTTTAGCATTCAATGGAATATTGCTTCGAGATAAAAAGAATAAACTGCTGTTACATGCAAGGACAGGGAATCATCCTGAAACCATGCTCAATGAGAGAGGTCCAGACACCAGAGTCTACAATGTCTGGCTCCATTCACACAAAACTCTAGAAAAAGAAAAGTGAATCTATAAAGGCAGAGTTCAGGTTGAGGGAGCAATAGTATAGAAGGGACATATTGTAAAGAGACACGAGGGAACTTTCTAGTTTCTAAGGGAACTATTTTTGTCTTGATTGTGGCAATGGTTATATACTAGTGTATGGATTTGTTAAGCCTCAGTCAACTGGACACTAAAGTGGGTATATTTTGCTGCATGTAGATCATGCCTTAGTATGCGCCTACAACATACCCTGTGCCCTGCTTCAGTCTTACCTGGTTGGGGAGACCTTCCCTGATTAACCTCTGAGCCCTCTACTGTGTTGCTCAGGCTAAGGCACATGGGCACAGAAAAGATGAGGGATAAGAGGGGACCTTAACTGATGGAGTTTGGAACAATGACAGGAATATCAGTAGGAAGTCGAGTCACTTCTTCCCCTGAACTTTGGTCTCCCTATCTGTAACCAAGATGCAGTGAGGGAACCCTAGTGTCTCTCCCTTTTATCTCTTATCATCTCTCTCAGTCTGCCTTCATCTCTGTTGTCTCTATCTTGGGCACATGAGCTCTGAATCTGCTCCCTTTCCTGCCTGTGGCACTCTCATCTTTGCTTCCTTCCTCTGTCTTGGCCTGGGCTCAGGCACCCAGTGAGAACTCTAGTCCCTCACAGGCACCTGTGGAAGTAAGCATCCCATCTGGAGCCCTTCCTCACATTTCTCACTGGTCTGTTGGCTGAAGGTTTTGGGGAAAAGAGGAAATGAAAGGGAGTGTAAAAAGAAGGAAGGAGGTTTTGTTTTGTTTTTGTTTTTGTTTTTTTTACACACATGCCTTTCTTTTTTATTAGGAAGGAGTTTTTTAAAGCACCATTAAGGAAACCCATACCTGTTCTGCAGACAGACGGGACTCTGACAGGCAGCAATGGGTCACAAAGAGAAGCTATGGCCTGAGATATCTCCTCCATGTGACCTGGGATCTGGGTACCCTGCCAGGGTACCCAGGAACTCTTTCCTCAGGACACAGCCTCATAGCATAGGTAAGGGAGAAGAACTGATTGTTAGGCACCCTGGACTAGGGCCACTCCTCAACTACTCATTCCTCAGTTTCCTCAACTCTAAAATGGGGCTAAAAAACAACACATGACTCACAGGGTTGCTGCAAAGACTATGAAACCTATACAAAAAGCTAGCAACAGTGTCTAGCAAGATTTAGGAATAAAGCAACTAGGTTTTTATTATGAACCACTACTCCACCCCAGGCCCTGGATTTAGGTGTAGGGACACTAAGATGAAGGAGACAGAGGCAGAAACAGAAATTACCATGCAGTTTAACATGCTCTCTGCTGGAGGGGGGTGTGTAAAGTACTTTGAGAATCCACAAGCTGCTGTGTGTGCATGTACACTCTTGTGTCTTTATTCTGGCCGGAAAGAATCAGAGCTTTGCACAGTGTTGTCTCTTGCTTTGGGCTGTGCACAAGAGGGCCAGAGAGTAGGAAAGACCAGTAGTGAGTAGAAAGGTGTGGTGATGAAAAGTGGAGGCCACAGTTGTGGACTGTGGGCTGCTCGGTAAGATCGTGGCTCATGTATGCAAGGGCTTTGTAGGAAGCTGGGCTTGGGGGAAGCAGATACATACTCACTGTCACTCTTTCACTTTATTCTACTTACTAAGGCCCTAGTTTCTTCCAAAGTCGTAGGTGCTTGGATATCAGTCATGCGCGCTCCCTTTTCTTTCCCAGTCTTGATATTACAAGTGACAGGGGAGGGCAATTTATGACTCTCTGTGATTCTGTTCTCATCTGCACAATGGATCCAGCCCCCTACTCTTTGGTTCATTGTAAGCAAACACATTTTGAGCAGTAGTGTGGGCTCTGTGCTGACATATGGGTGAGTGTGAGAGAACTGAGTTCACTTGAGCTGTCCTTGAGGAACTGACTCCCTAGCCTACTACAGGTCTAGGAGAACTGAAAGAAACGGGATGACATCACACACAAGTGCTCAGGTTAGGTGCCACATGAGTGGGCACTTTGTTTCTCTTAGTTTGTTTCCCCAGGCCTTCAGGGGAATTGGCCCTACTGAACTGAGCGGCAGGAAGTGGTGAAAGCCCTGTGAGCCGTCTGGGACAGAGAGCTAGAGAGTGGGCTGCCTTGTGACTCCCAATAGAGCAGGAACTCCTGTGTCCTTGAAACGTCCCCAACCTGGTGTTGAAAAAAATCAGGCTGTGTGCACAGAAAGATCTTACAAGACAGGGAGGGACATGCTTATGGCTTGTCCTGACCCCAGCACATCACAGGGAAATCAGAGGCAGACCAATGGAACTGTGGAGAGAAATGAAGAGAGAGGGAAACAACGCAGCAGGGACCTGGGCTCTGAACTGAGGAAGTGGAACTGGCCGGACGTCCAGGCTCTATAAACCAGCCACAGAGAAGGATGAAAGGGTGTCCTGCCGCCCTCCCACCCAGGACAGAAAAATGGCTCCAAGATCAATGTGCTGTGCGTGGCACCCCTCTGTGGGGTATTTGGGAAATGCAGGCATGCATGTGCTAGGGCAAGCAGGAGGGCTGGGGTCTGGACTGAATCACTCATTAGGAACTGATTGAGTTGCTCCACATTCCCTTCCAACCACAGTGAACACTTGATTCTGAAAAAAAGCCTGAGTTCAAATCCTGACTTTACTTATTTCACCCATGTGACCTTGGGTTCATAACTTTATCTGAATCCTATCCCTACCCAGGTAATCCCAACCTGATACTCAAATTATAAACTTGGGCTGTGGAGCCAGATGGTCAGGGCTCATATTGACTGTGTGACCTTGTTGCAAATTACTTCAAGATCTTGTTCCTATTTTCTACTCTTAAAAAAAAAAGTAGGGAGCTGCCATAGTAGTGCACGCCTTTAATCCCAGCACTTGGGAGGCAGAGGTAGGAGGATCGCCTTGAGTTCAAGGCCATTCTGAGACTACATAGTGAATTCCAGGTCAGCCTGGCCTACAGCAAGACCCTACCTCGAAAAACCACACCAAAAAGTACAGGATAATAATATTTACCTCAGGCTACAGAGATGGCTCAGTGGTAAAAGGCACTTGCATGCAAAACCTGAAGGCTCTTGTTCATTTCCCCGGTACTTACGTTAAAGCCAGATGCACAAAGTGGTGCATTTATCTGGAGTTCGTTTGCAGTGGCAGGAGGCCCTGGCATGCCCATACTCACTCTGTCTGTCTCTTTCTCTCTATCTAGCAAACAAATAAATAAATATTTTTTTTTCCAAAAAGGCTTATCCCAGTGTGGTGATGCCCACCCTTAATCCTAGCACTTATGAGGCAGAGGAAAGAGGATTGCTGAGAGTTTGAGGCCAGCCTGGGACAAAGAGTGAGTTCTAGGTCAGCCTAGGCTAGAGTGAGACCCTAGGTGAGAAAAAAAAAAAGGCACTTGCTTGCAAAGCCTGACTACCTGCAGTTTGATTCTCCAGTACCCACATGTCAGATACACAAAGTGGCATATGCATCGGGAGTTTGTTTGTAGTGGCAAAAGGCCCTGGCACACCCACTCCTTCTTATTCTCTTGCTTGCAAAAAATAAAATAATTTTTAAAATGATGTCTACCTCTTACAGCTGTTATGAGGAATGTGAGAGTTAACATATCAGACTAGAACATAGCATGTGTGTTTGCTCAAGGCTAACTATTGCTGTTATGTCAAAGTATGATCCTAATGGTCCACTCTGCAAACAAACTGCGTGAGCCCCATAGCAGGCAGTTCTGGCCTGTACAAAACACCTCTCTGAGAATAATCTCATCTCCTTCTCAATTTTGTCCTCATTCATTCTACTATTCTGAACCCAGGTCTTTGGTCCCAGTGAGTACTTCTGTGACTGTCCAGGTGTGAAGCTGCAGGTTTGCTCCTTTGCCTGAAAGGCTGCTGTGAGGTCTAAGTGAGATACAGTGGTGGCGGGGGGTACAAAACAAAACCAACCAACCAAACAAACAAACAAACAAAAAGCCAGGCACGGTGGCACATAACTTTAATCCCAGAGCTCGCGAGGCAGAGGTAGGAGGATCGCTGTGAGCCTGGACTACTTAGTGAATTCTAGTTCAGCCTGAACTAGAGTGACATCCTATCTCAGGAAAAAACAAAACAAAACTTAAGTCACTGAGATACCAGGTAGGACTCCGATTAATGCTTGATGAAGACAGTTCTCTAGTGGTGTCTGCATAAGAATGAATGCACACCTACCACGGCAGGGGTAGCACAGTGTCTGCTTGTGCTTCCTCGTGCTCTGGTCTAGCATGAGGTTTCCACATGGCAGAAACATGCAGCAGAGCTTTTCCATGTGCTCTTCATCGTACAAGGGGATCATACACCAGGGACAGCGCACTTAGTCACCGGCAGCTTGCAAGCTGGTTATCAGATTTATTTATTTATATTTATTTATTTGGTTTTTCAAGGTAGGATCTCGCCTACCTCTGCCTCCTGAGTGCTGGGCTTAAGGCGTGTGCCACCACACCCGGCATCAGAAATTTTTTAAAGAGGACAAGAAGAGGATCAGAGAAAAGGCTATGGAATTTCAGAGAAGGAACTAGATCACTTCCACATGGGGATTCCAGGTCTCCTGCAGGATAGGGAGAAGATATGCTGGATGAGGGAAGTGGGTTTAGAAAGGATTGCTTGAACCTGTGGAGAATTTCGAGGCAAAGGGTTCAATTTGCACCAACACTGAAACCTCCCTCTCTAGCTGTCTCTGTCTCTCTGTCCTGCCTTTATTTCTCTGTGGTATGTCTGAGGAATAAGAGAAGGCCTGGGTTTGGCTGTTCCACTGCCTACTCATCCTAGAACAGATATCTCTGGGAGACTGAAGGCCCAAATTCCAGTCCCAGATTAGTGCCCACTGCACAGTGTGAACTAGATAGAGCAAGTCCCCTCTCTCCTTGCTGTGTCCTCAGGTGTATGAGGGCCAAGTGATCTAAGAGCCCTGCAGATGCGACTCTTGGATGCCTGATAGTACCCTTCTTGCTGTTTTTAATGAGTAACCCCTGTTCCCTCGGCCCTGGACCTCCCATGAAGAGGCAGGACACAGAGCTTTCCCCCATCCCACCGTTTTCCTGGTGTTCAGCACCAGGCCAGGAAATGGGAAAGCAGGATTTCCTCTGAGGATGTTCCCTATGACCTTGATGGCTGAGGGGGAGGGGAAGAAAGGGGGGGTGGGAGACAGGGAGCATCACCAGGACTCTGCACTGAAGCAACTTTTATAGGTTTTGTTTTTCTTCCACTGATTTGAGCTCCTTAAAAAGAGGAAATAAATGTGTAATTCAGAGAACCATGCTGGTATCTTTTCAAACAGATAGGACACTGTGGCAGGGAAACAGAATTCCCTTTTAACATTCATCAAAAGCAGGAATATCTTTTCTTTATCTTTTCCTGGGGAAATCCTTCAGGATCTTTCTTTTTAAAAGGGTTTTATTAGTGTACATTAATTATACATAATAATGGGTTTCATTATATTTTCATACATGTGTATAATATACTTTCCTACTGTTGGTTAAACTCCCTCCTCTAGTGTCACACTTCCTTCACATTTTTGTGCTTTTGCACAAATTATTCCATCAGAAATAACTCCTCTTTTCTACTGCTACTCAGATTCTGGGAAAATATCAACATCAGAACATTCTTTTTTTTTTTTTTTTTTTTTTTTTTTTTTTTTTTGAGGTAGGGTTTCACTCTGGCCCAGGCTGACCTGGAATTAACTATGTAGTCTGAGGGTGGCCTCAAACTCACACTCACCGTGATCCTCCTACCTCTGCCTCCCTAGTGCTGGGATTAAAGGCATGCACCACCACGCCCAGCCTAGTTAGAACATTTTTTTTTTTCTGGTTTTTTGGTTATGCTTTATTTTGGTTTGGTTTTTCGAGGTAGGGTCTCTCTGTAGCACAGGCTGTCCTGGAATTCACTATGTAGTCTCAGGGTGGCCTTGAGCTCATGGCGATCCTCCTACCTCTGCCTCCAGAGTCTAGTTAGAACATTCTTAAACCAACTTTCCTTTAGTGGGTGTAATTACAGCATTCAGGAGGCTAAGGAACATGGATCACTTGAGTTCAAGGTGAGCCTGACCTACATAGTGAGTTCAGGAAAGCTTAGGCTACAGGAAGACCCTGTCTCAAAATAAAAAATTACCTTTCTCTCAGCATCTCTAATATACTTATGCTCTGTTTTTTTTTTTTTTTGGGGGGGTGGTTAAGGTAGGGTCTCACTCTCTAGCCCAGGCTGACCTGGAGTTCACTATGTAGTCTCAGGCTAGCCTCAAACTCACAAGCGACCCCCCCCCCCACCTTTGCCTCTCAAGTGCTGGGATTAAAAGCATGCACCACTCTGCCTGGTTTTCCCCTATGATTATTTTTAAATCAATTTTATTTATTTGAGAGAGACAGAAACAGAATGGGCATGCCAGGGCCTTCAGCAGCTGCAAATGAACTCCAGATGCATGTGCCACCTTGTGCATCTTGCTTATGTGGGTCCTGGGGAATCGAGCCTGGGTCCTTTGACTTTGCAGGCAAGTGCCTAAACTGCTAAGCCATCTCTCCAGCCCTTCTCTATGATTTTAAAAAAAATTTTTAATTTATTTGCAAGGAGAGAAAGAGAGGTAAGGAAGAGAGAGAATAGGCACATCAGGGCTTATTGCTGCTGCAAATTCCAGACACATGTGCCTCTTTGTGCATCTGACTTTGCATGGGTATTGGGGAATTGAACCAGGGCTGTCAGGCTTTGCAAGCAAGCACCTTAGCTATTGAACCATCTCTCCAGCTCAAAATATTTTTATTTATTTGCAAGCAGAGAGAAAGTATGGATTGCCAGGGTCTTTTGCCACTGCAAATGAACTCCAGGCGGATATACCTCTTTTTGCATCTGACTTTACATGGGTACTGAGGAATTGAACCCAGGCTGGCAGGCACTGCAAGCAAGCACTTTTAACTGCCGAGCCATCTGCCCAGCTCAGCTTCCTCTGTAGTTTTGTTCTAAGTACTTGCCTGACTGTCTTGCTAATGTTTACACCTCTCTCACTCATCAAACTCCTTCTTTTTTTTTTTTTTTTTTTTTGGTTTTTGAGGTAGGGTCTTGGCTCTAGCCCAGGCTGACCTGGAATTCACTATGTAATCTCAGGATGGCTTTGAACTCACAGCGATCCTATCATGCCTCCCTAGTGCTGGGATTACAGGCATGCGCCACCACTGAACTTCTTCCTTTAAGGCAAGGCTGACTTGTTCACCATCTTATACACAACATGTAGCTCAGTACCTAGCAGGGTAAGTTGCTGAATAATGAAGGGTAAGAAGGGTGCTGGTGTAGAGGGAGTGGCTTCTACAGGATTAGCAGCTGTGGAGGAATATGAGGCTGGTGTCCTAGCTGTTAACTGACTTTGGCTCTGTTGTTTTATCATCTGTAATGAGGAGTTAATTATGCCTGCCATACAGTAGGGCTTTTGTCTTGAGAATCATATGAAAAAATATGTGGGAAAACCCTTTGAAAACTGGAAGTCTGTAAATCAATATTATAATAGATTTACTCTGCAAACGTAAAAGCCCTTCAATCTGCGAGGCCATGAAGGTTTTGCCTTCATGAGCAACAAGGGCACAGCAGAAACTTTGTTTCAAATTTCCTGAAGCCCTTACAGCAGGCTTGTTAGTAGCTTGTCTCTGTATAGACACTGGAGTGAACACTTTCACAGAAATGGAGCTCCCTTCCTCAGGACACACAAGTAAGTGGTGGTTTAACTCTTGGCTAAAGGGTAAGGAATTCCTTCCAGAAGAGAGTGGGCCATTTGGGGGTGGTTCAATATTTAAAGACAGCACTGGCCATAGCATTGGAAGTCAGCTCCAGACCCATGGCTTTCAGGATGCTCTCCTTGATGTCCTCTGGCCTCAGAGGGCCTTTTTCTCAGTGGTTTCAAAAAAAAACCCTTGAGCTCTGGTAGCAACCTACATGGGTATGACTCTAGATTGTACAATGTGAGGGACACTTGAAGAGGGGCAAGATGCCAATTGGAAAAACCCAGACTAATGGGTAACTTCCCAGAAGCTGGATAGACACTCCATCATTTCCCTATTCCACTTGAAGTCATTCATGGTCATAAACAGTATGTTGTGGGGTTGGATGACAGAAATTCAAAGAAAGGCCATTTTAGAGGCAAACATCTCTAAAATCTTTTAATCCAATTTCCTCAGTACTAATGCTTTTCTAAAGACACCTAAAGGCTATGACGGCAACTAACATCCTATAGTAAAACACTTAGAGAACTTTCTAGAGTAGGCTTTATTGATGGTCCCTCTTGGCACGTACTTAATAGAAAGATATTTTGTTGAATTAATCTGCAGTCTAAATTCAGTCTCCAAAACTGCTTAAACATCTTATCAGAGGCCTTGAATTAGATGTGGTAACAAGTGATCAAATTAAATTTTGCCTAAAAAGCCTCAGGTTCAGTTTTTATTGTTCAGATAAAGAGCTTCTTGTTTGGCATAAAAATTACAAGGTTCACAGCAAAAAGGGAAGACAATTGCTGAGGCTGTCAGTTAATCCACTAACATTCCATTTTCAATAGTGCAACATAAATGGTACCCACATTCACTTGGGTGAAACAGGAAGAAAGCCAAATAGCATACTTGAAAGTGGCACCAACAACCACCTTTACTTAGACTATGTCCCCATGAAATGTGAAGAGAATTTTAGGCTATGGTTAAAATAATTAACACTCCAAACACTGCATGTGGAAACAGGGAAAAACACCACCACTGCTATTTATATATTAACTTTAACTTGAAAGTGCAGCAATATAGGGACAGGGGGATCCATCTCTGGCTCCAGAGAGGAAGCCCCATGTCCGCATGAGTGACCTTGCTGACTATACATTTCTATCAGGTTACCGACTCAGAAAGCCACCATTCAATTGGAAAGTATTAAGAGATCTAAATTCTTTTTCTTTCAGCTTACATATCAAACTTTAATATAAGGCAATCACATCTAAACTTCAGCAGAAAAATCTTTATCTTTCAAATGCGTAAGAATATTTTACATTTATATTTAGAAATAACAATTTGAGGGGGAGGGTGGAGGAAGAATTACTGACAGTTCGCAGGACATGCTGAGTGAAAACAGCCAATTTCAAAAGGTGTAATTCTAAATAAAACCACAAAAAATTTAAAAGTATAATTATTTCATGTTACATTTTCAGAATGACAAAAAATTCTGGTGGTAGAAAACAGATAATTGGTTATCAGACATAAGGATGGGAGGGACTGTGTTTCAAAAGGATAGTGGAAGTTATGTTAATCTAGAAGTTATATAATTTTTTTTTGTTTTTTTCGAGGTAGGGTCTCACTCTGGTCCAGGCTGACCTGGAATTAACTATGTAGTCTCAGGGTGGCCTCGAACTCTCAGCAATCCTCCTACCTCTGCCTCCCAAGTGCTGGGATTAAAGGCGTGCACTACCACACCTGGCTTTAGAAGTTATATAATTTTATACAGCGATCCATAAACAAGTAAAATAAATGTGTGCATTTAAAAACTTGTGGGGGCCGGAGAGATGGCTCAGTGATTAAAGGTGCTTTCTTGCAAAGCCTAATGGCCTAGGTTTGATTTCCCAGTACCTACGTAAAGCCAGATGCACAAAGTGTCACAATGATCTGGGATTCAGAAATATACAGCTCCATGGTACGTTTAAAAGGCCTTTGTCTGGGGCCCTGGGTTCAATCCCTAGCAATGTCAATTCTACCCCTAAACAAACAAACACCACTGAAAAGTTTTGTGGTTTAAAAATTACTATGATTATGACACTATATGACTCTAGTAAAGTGCATACTAGGTAAAACCAGATGTGGGGCACTTGGGAGTGAAGGAAGAGGATCTCAAGTATGAAGTCAGCCTGGGCTACATAGGCAGACCTTGTCTTCAAAACAAAAACAAAACAAAACAACAAGGGCTGGGGATGTATAGCTCAGTGGAGCTCCTTAGCATGTGAAAGAACATGGGTTCAAGTCCCAGAACTTGGGGGTACAGGCAATGTATTTGAATGATCTTTGCTGAAATAATTAATTTTAAAGTTTAACACACACACACATATGTAATTTATTTATTTGAGGGGGGGCTATGGGTGCAACAGGGCCTCTTCTACTGCAAATGAATGAACTCCAGACACATGCACCACTTTGTGCATCTGACTTTATGTGGGTACTGGGGAACCAAACCCGAGTTGGCAGGCTTTAACTGCTGAGTCACCTCCCTGGCTACAACTGCATGATTTTGCTTTGTTATGTGTTCAGTGACACTGACAGCCCTAGTTGAAAAACCACACAGCCTTCCCACTAACCAGCCATCTCACAACGGAGTCACTTGTTGTTAATAACTTGTTATTAGCTACTACCGAGAAACAGAGTGCTCCTACACTGATTAGAAATCCCGAAGGTACTGGCTTCTTAAGTACCCTCAGGAAACAACAGTCAGAAACGAAAGGACTAATGATCTAAAACAACTTTGGCAACTGCCTGAGACGCTTTACATCTAGAAAGGTGCCTACAGAATCCATGCTAGCCATCTGCTTTATTGTTTCAGAAGGCTGCAGACTTTGAGGAAAAATTGGAATGTCTCTTTCGTTTTCTTTCTCAGGATGCCGAGTAAACTCTGCTTTTCCAGTTCGAAGGCTCACAGCAGGACTTGGTTTAAGGTTCCTTAATAAGAAAGCTGGATCTTCACTCAACTGCTGTGTTACTTTTGGCCGTGCAACTTCATTTGTAATAGTTCTCAATACTGGCATTTCTGTGAGCATGTCCTCAGATCCACAATTAGAAGGATTAATTATTTCACAGGCATTTCTGGGAGGTTCTTTCTGTGCAGCCAGCTGTGCAGGTACCGAGGAAGGGTTCTGACTCAACAAACAGTCACCCTCACTGCCCGCATCTCTGGGATGATCCTCTTCATCTTCACTGTTGTCGCTGCTTTGTATGAGTCCATATCTCTTCATGTATTTTTTCGTTGCAAATGACATGTTGTTTGGTGAGATTAAGCTAAGCCCTACTGTGCTTCTGTCTGTATTAATATGTAGAAGGCTAAAAGACGAGTCACAGTTATTTTGGTTTGATCGACTGAGAGACAGTTGTGACAGCTGATTTTCACTTAAGTATTTCAGAGCTATAGCATTTGCCTCCATGCTCAAATCCACACCAGTGGGACTTAAGCCACTCACACCAACATTAGCAAATGACATGTAGTTTAATCCAGAGATCACTGCTTCTGGGCTGATGCATGCCAAAACACTGAAAGACACAAAGCAGTAAGACATCATTTTCTTTATTCTGAATAAAGCTTCTCATTCTAAATGCATTTCACTATGAAAGTAACAAGTTTCAGCCTAAAACTCACTGGTACTTTTTACCCGAGTCCTCAGACATTTAGTTCTTCATGATCCAGATATACATTCTGGGGTAAATACGATAACCTGGTGGTATTCCACGATTCACAGATTGAAGGCAGAGTACACTGATTTCCCTAAATCTGTATATCAGTCTGGTTTTAAGAATGAAAATAAGACTCTAATTGTAAGAGTCATACAACAGTGCCCTGTTGCTTGATTTTTCAACTATTCATCACTAATATCATGAGAAATTTGGTAATTAATGTAACAATATATATAAATATATGCTTTCCATAGTATCCCATTTCTTCTTCACAGTGACCTTTCCCAGGGAAGTATGCCCCATCTATTTAGACCACATTCTCCACTTCAACACCTTATATTTTCTTTCCCTACTTTTCTGCCTTTTCCATTCCTATTTATTGCTACCTATATATCGGAAGTACATATCTCATTTATTATCAAGTTCCCTCATGAGAGACAAGGTAGAGACTAGTCTGTCTGTTCCTCATTACAGGACACTCAGTGATTGGAACAGTGCCTGTCATGTACTGAATGAATAAATACAAAATATTCAAGTCATAGACCTTACTATGACTTTTCAAATCATCTCATTTAGAAATTCAGCTTATTTACATGCTTCAATCACTGCTTACATCCAAAGCCCTGCAAAAACCAAGTTATGTTTTGGTATTTTTGTTCCTATAAGCATCTGGAATTTTGAAAGAAGCTATTTCTAATCATTAATATTTGCCAGTGTCACCACCAAATAACAAAGCTGGTCTTCATAACTAGTTTATAGTTCTCCCTCAACCATCTTGGTCTGAAGATGGTTGCCCACTAAGTGGGGCAAGTGCCTGGTATTCAATTGCAGCGGTTGAGGCCCTAGCACACCAGTTCTCTCTCTCTCAAATAAAAAAAAAAAGAATACACAAAAAAAGTGCTTTTAATTTTTTGTCTGTGTGGTGTATGCACACAAATGTACCTCTGCCTGCAGTGGCCAGAGCAGAATCTCCAGTGTCCCACTCCATCACTCTTCCACCTGCTCTTAATTCTTTTTTAAAAAAATATGTTATTTATTTATTTATTTTAAAACATTTTCACTTTGAGACATTTTCTTTTTTTAAATTTTATTTATTTATTTGCAAGCAGAGATAGACAGATAGAAGAGAGACAGACAGAGAGAAAATGGGCACACCAGGGCTTCCAGCCACTGTAAACGAACTTCAGATGCATGTGCCTCTTGTGCATCTGGCTTACGTGGGTCCTGGGCAATTGAACCTGGGTCCTTTGGCTTTGCAGGCAAATGCCTTAACTGCTAAGCCATTTCTCCAGCCCTATTTATTTATTTATTAGAGAGAGGAGAGAGAGATAGCATGGGCACACCAGGGCCTCTAGACATTGCAAATGAACTCCAGATGCATGTACCATCATGTGCATATGAATTACGGATCTTAGGCTTCACAGGCAAGTACTTTAACCGCTAAGCCATCCTTCCAGCCCTGTTCTTAATTAATTTTTTTTTTTGGTTTTTCGAGGCAGGGTCTCATGAGTTGAACATAGGTAGTCATGGGCCCCCTCAAGCCCTGTTTGCACAGGAAGAGCACTTAACCACTGAGCCATCTCTCCAGCTCCTATATATTATTTTTAAGTGATATATTCATAGTGACAACAATAATACCTTATAAATATAACTTTTTCTACCATCTTTGCCAATCTCTTGAAATAAAAAAATTGAATATTAAATCTGAAAACTTGTATATATTAAAATGTACATAAGTATTATGTCTATAGATATTAATATAAATCATTCAATAAAAGGAAATAAAAACCTCTAATTCAAAATGATAATTAGAAATGAGGCATGGTGGCACACGCCTTTAATCCCAGCACTAAAGAGGAAGGAGGTAGGAGGATCACCATGAGTTTGAGGCCACCCTGAGACTACATAGTGAATTCCAGGTCAGCCTGGGCTAGAGCAAGATTCTACCTCAAACAAACAAACAAACAAACAAACAGACAGACAGACAGACAGACAGACAAAACCAAAAAAGACCTATTTTTAATTATTTCTTCTTTTATAAACTAAATGATTTGATGAAGCAATCAATACCAGTCTAGAAGTTTCTTTAAGTCTCATTGGCTAACACAGCTACTTAGTTTGTACTTGGGGGGATGGAACACCATCGCTTTGAAAGCACAGCAAATCAATACTCCCCAGAAACAGCATATACACACTATAGGAATTAAGATGAAAAGCAGGGCTGGGAGAGATGGCTCAGCAGTTAAGGCACTTGTTAGTAAGGCCATATGACCTGAGTTTGATTCTCCAGTACCCAGGTAAAGCCAGATGCACAAAGTGGTGTGTGTATCTGGAGTTTACAGTGGCAAGAGGCCCTAGTGTGCCCATTTCCTCTCTTTCATTCTATCTCCCCCCTTCACTTTCCTTGTAAATAAGTAAATAAAAATATTTGCTGGAAGTGGCAGCTCACATCTTTAATCTTAGCACTTGGGGGGGGGGCAGAGGTAGGAGGACTGCTCTGATTTTGAGGCTAGCCTGAGACTACATAGTGAATTGCAGGTCAGCCTGGGCTACAGTGAGACCCTACCTCAAAAAACCAAAATAAAAACCAAAAGGAGACTACTCGATTATCAAATCCTACAAGCTTTAGCACAAATACATAGTGTAAGAATCTCATTAGATGTGCAACACAAAAAAAAAAGTGATAAAGACTCGTGAATAAGATTGAGTTTAAGAAACTCTCATGCCACAATTAAAGGAAGCTAAGAAGCATTCCAATTTAAACAGGAAGATCAACCTTGATTGACTGTACTGTTTGAACCCAGACCAGTCATCTACTCATCCTATGTAGTGCTTTCTAATAACAAGCAGACAGCCAGAAATCAGGTGAAGAAGACACCAGAGAGGCTTTGTAGGACATCTGAATTCAAAGGCCCTGGAAACCTGATTGTAGAGGCTGTTGCCAGATCTCAAGACCACATTCTCATCTTCCATATGCTTTCTAGGTATATCTAAGACCCTCTTGCCCTGCCTCCTTGGCTCTGGACTCCCTTAATTTTTGCAGTATTTTGGGAAAGGAAAGTAGAAAGGAGTCTCCCTTCCCTTACATGAGCCAATCTTCTGGTGGGAAAAATACACTTGGGGACCAGAATAAACATGAAATGAGTTTTCACACAGAGTGACAAAAGACAGGTGCTTTATAGAACTAGAGGAAAGGTATGCATTATACCTGAAATACTTCATCTATAATTTGTCACATTTAAAAAAATGTTTAAAATATGTGTGTGTGTATGTATGGGTGTATGCAAGGGCCTCTTGCTGCTGCATATGATCCATACATGTGCTACTTTTGTGTCTGGCATTTTGTGGGTAATAAGGAACTGGATCTAGGCTGGCAGGCTTTGCAAACAAGTGCCTTTAACTACTCAGCCACCTCTCCAGTCCTGTAACATTGTTTCTATAGAAAAATGTGTTCCAATTCTAAACAACAGCCTTATGAACTTGGGCCATCCTAGTAATAGTATTCTGGGTATTAAAAGTATAATACAATAGGGCTGGAGAGATGGCTCAGCAGCTAAGGCACTCACCTGCAAAGCCTAAGAATCTGAGTTTGATTCCTCAGTACCCATGTAAAGCCAGATACACAAAGTGGTGTATGTGTCTGGAATTCATTTGCAGTGGCTGGAGGCCCTGGCGTGCCCATTCTCTTTGTCTCTCTTTTATCTCTCTCTGCTTATAAATAAATTAAAAAAATTTTTAATATAATTAAACAAGGT
Source organism: Orientallactaga sibirica (assembly GCA_036365145.1). NCBI lineage: Eukaryota > Metazoa > Chordata > Mammalia > Rodentia > Dipodidae > Orientallactaga > Orientallactaga sibirica. The sequence goes on along the minus strand of JAEOAD010000015.1, from coordinate 39,505,707 downwards.
CACAAATACTGACAGCCAGTACTACAAAGATTTTGCCGTTTAAAAAAAAACCTGAGCCATGCATGGCACTTGGGAGGCAAAGGTAGGAGGACTGCTGTGAGTTTGAGGCAACTCCAAGACTACATAGTGAATTCCAGGTCAGCCTGGGCTAAAGCGAGACCCTACTTCAAAAAACCAAAACAAGAAGAAAAAAAGGGGGGCTGGAGAGATGCTTAATGGTTAAGGCACTTGCCTGCAAAGCCAAAGGACCCAGGTTTGATTCCCCAGGACCAATGTAAGCCAGATACTCAAGGTGGCACATGCATCTGAAGTTCTTTTGCAGCAGCTGAAGGCCCTGGCATGCCCATTCTATCTGCCTCTTTCTCTCTCAAATAAATTAAATTAATTAAAAAAAACTGTGTGGGGCATACACCTATAATCTCTGCACTCAGGAGGTGGAGGCAGGTGTACAGTTCAAGGTAATCCTCAGGTACATAGCAAGTTTGAGACCATCCTAGGATACCTAAGACCCTGTCTCAAGAAATCAACACAAAACACAAAAACTCTATTCTTGGGCTGGAGAGGTGGCTTAGTGGTTAAGGCACTTGCCTACAAAGCCTAAGGACTCAGGTTCGATTCCCCAGTACCCACATAAGCCAGATGCACAAGGTGAGGCATGTGTCTGGAGTCATTTCCAGTGGCTAGTTGTCCTGGCATGCCCATTCTCTATCTGCCTCTTTCTCTCTCAAATAAATAAATAATTTAAAAAAAAAATTCTATTCATGTGCTGGAGGGATGGCTCAGAAGTTAAGGTGCCACTGGCTAAGCCAAAGTACCTGGGTTCAATTCCCCAGTACCCATGTACAACCAGATACACAAAGTGGCACTTGCATCTGGAGTTGTGTGCAGTGGCTGGAGGCCCTTGTGTGCCTATCCTGTCTGTCTCTTCTCTTTTTCTCTCTGCTTGCAAGTAAATAAAAACATTTGAAGAACTGTGAAACAAAAAAACCACGTATATTTGTAAGCTTTACAATATTTTATGCAATAAAAGACAATACTATAAAACATTTTAAAACACTTTTCATATAAGATATAAAGCTATATTATTGTAAAATGTTTGCCAACTAATTCCTTGACATATTGTTTTGAATTGAGAACTGAAAAGTTCACCTTTTACTTCCTTGAGAAATTATTTTATATAGAACCTAAAATCCTACATATGTATATGAAAACTTCAACTTATACATTAATAACTGAATTTAAAAATGGATATATATAAACTATAACACAAAGTTAAATGGCTTTCTGTGGTTTCTGAGGAATTGAACCTGGGCCAGTAGCCTTTATAAGAAAGCACCTTTAGCCACTGAGCCATCTCCCCAGCAAATAGGTTTTAGGTCTATTTTTTATTCTATTCAATCTATTCTATTTTATTCTTTCCCATCTCTCTCTCTCTTCTTTTTTTTTTTTTTTTTTTTTTTTTTTTTTTGAGACAGGGCCTCATGTAGCCCAGGTGCACCCACTCATATAAATAAATAAAAAGGGAGTCAATTAAATTGAGATATAGACTTGTACATTTCTTTCTCAGGAGAGTGCTACAGTAGCTGTAAAATTCACTCATCATTAAAACAAACTGTAAAGTTACCTGGCCTGATCCACTTTCTGTGCATTCTTCTTCACTTTAGTGGGAGAGTCAATTTTCACTCCCAGGCTTCTTAGCTGCTTAAGAGTTGCATTAAGAACACAGTCTTTGTCTACCAGTCCTGAATTGTGCTTTTTGGTTTTGGCATGGTAAACATTTTGGGTTTTGGTACATTCATGGCTGATGATTACTGCGTTGGTAGATGGTTGATCTGTTTCTTTAGAAGAGTTACTTAGTAGGTGGTTCACTTGACCCTGTGGGGAGAAAAAATGATTTATTTTAAAATCAGTATTAATCTTCATATTACATCTTAAAAAAATACAATAATAGCTGGACATGCTGGCACATGCCCACCTCAAAAACAAACAAACAAACAAACAAAAAAACAAAGAAAATACAACAAGGACAAATACTATCTTGTCAGATTCTATTAAATATCCATTATACTTGAAAATATAATTTTTAATAAAAAGAAATTCATTATAATGATTTCCTCAGACCCTAAAGGAAACAAATATTTGCTCAGAATCTTCTCACTGAAAAAACCAACATACAGCCAGGCATGGGAGGCAGAGGTAGGAGGATCACCGTGAGTTCGAGGCCACCCTCAGACTACATAGTGAATTCCATGTCAGCCTGGGCTACAGTGAGACCCTACCTTGAAAAAACAAAAAAAAAAAAAAAAAAAAAAAAAGGAAAAGAGAAAAGAAAAACCAACATACTTCAACAGGTATGGTGGTACATACCTGTAATCCCAGCACTCAAGAGGTTCAAGGTGTGCCTGCACTAGATAGTGAGGCCCTGTCCTACCCCCGCCCAAAACCACACAAAGACAAAAAATACAGGGGTGGGGGGAACTTACCAACATAGATAAAATCATTTGCAAAACATTCCAAGTATTTTCAAGGATTTACACTAAATGCTTTAGAAATACAAGTTTTAAATTACTCATTTTCAAAAATGGAATGTATTTCAGAGTTAAAATTAGACCATGTTACTTTTTTTAATGAGACAGAGAGAGAGAGAGAGAGAGAGAGAGAGAGAGAGAGAGAGAGAAAGAAAGAGGCACAGAGAGAGAATGAGTGCAGCAGCGGCCTTCTCAGCCGCTATGAAGGAACTCCAGTTGCATGTGCCTGCCCCCTTGTGGGCAAGTGCGGCATTGTGCCCTTGCCTCACGTTTTGTGTCTGGCTATGTGGGACCTGGAGATCCAACAGGTGTTCTTTGGCTTGGCAGGCAGGCACCTTAACCGCCAAGCCATCTCTCCAGCTCCGACCATGTTACTTTTAGAATTTAGGCTCCTTCCGGTTAAGATGGCATCATCGGAACCATGCCAAAGCAGCCTAGGGGAGAAAAAGCAAAACAAAACCCAGCAAAATACACTCTTCTACTACAAAGAGAAGGTGTATAAAAAATTATCAACCAAAGGAGTTAGAGATTAAAATTAAGTCACATACAAAAACAAGCCCATCAGGATAACAGCAGATTACTTAGCACAAACTTTAAAACCTAGAAGGGCTTGGAATGCTGTATTCCAAGTTCTGAAAGATAACAACTGTCAATCAAGGTTACTTTATACTGCATAGCTATCTATTCAAATAGATGGAAAAATAAGGACATTCCACAACAAAAGCAGGATAAAAGAATACTTGAAGCCCAGGCGTGGTGGTGCACACCTTTAATCCCAGCACTTGGGAGACAGAGGTAGGAGGATCATTATGAGTTTGAGGCCACCCTGAGAATACAGAGTGAATTCCAGGTCGGCCTGGGTTAGAGTGAGACCCTACCTTGAAAAAACAAACAAACAAACAAACAAACAAACAAAACAACAAAAGGAATATTTGAAGACAAAACCAGCTCTACAAAAAATACTTGAAAGGATCCTCCATGCTGAAGACAAAGAAAAGCACACATATAAAGAACCTGGAAAAAACAAACCATACTCAAATACTAATTAATACAAGAGAGCAAAGGTAAAACCGGGAAGAACTACAAAACAAGAAAAATGGCAAAAATAAATACACACCTTTCAATAATAACTCTTAATATCAATGGCCTCAATGCCCCAACCAAAAGACACAGATTTGCAGACTGGGTTAAAAAACAGGATCCTTCAATTTGTTGCCTCCAAGAAACTTACCTTTCTACAAAAGATGGACACTATCTTAGGGTGAAAAGTTGGAAAACAATGTTTCAAGCAAATGGGCCCAGAAAACAAACAGGGGTCCCTATCCTAATATCTGACAGGATAGACTTCAGACCAACATTAGTTAGGAAAGATAAGGAAGGTCACTTTATATTGATTAAAGGAACACTCCATTACAATCCTAAACATATATGCACCTAACATGGGGCCTCCCAAATTCATCAAACAAACGTTATTAAAACTAAGGTCTCAGATAACACCAAACACAGTTGCAGTGGATCACTTCAACACCCCACTCTCATAAATTTACAGGTCTGCAAAAAATAAACAGAGATGCATCTGGATTAAATGAGGTAATAGAACAAATGGACCTAACAGATATCTACAGGATATTTCACCCAAATGTTGCAGAATACACATTCTTTTCAGCAGCACATGGAACATTCTCTAAAATAGACCATATATTAGGACACAAAGCAAATCTTAACAAATACAGGAAAATTGAAATAATTCCTTGCATTCTACCTGATCACAATGGGATCAGACAATAAATAAATAGGAAGAAAAGCTATAGAACATACACAAAATCATGGAAATTTAACAATACACTACTAAATGATGAATGAGTCAATGAAGAAATCAAGAAGGAAATCAAAAAGTTCATAGAATCAAATGATAATGAGAACACAAAACCTCTGGGACACAATGAAGGCAGTCCTAAGAGGGAAATTTATAGCTTTAAGTACCTATATTAAGAAATAAGAAAGGTCGCAAGTAAACAACTTAATGCTTCACCTTGAGATCTTGGAAAAAGAAGAACAAGGCAAACTGAAAATCAGTACATAGGAAGAAACAATAAAGATTAGGGCAGAAATTAAAGAAACAGAACCCCCCCTCAAAAATCCAAAGAATCAATGAAGCAAAGAGTTGGTTCTTTGAAAGGATTGAATAAAATTAGAGATGAAAAATGCACCATCACAACAGATACTAGAAAAAAAATTTTAAAATCATAGGGACATCTTATAAGAACATATACTCCATTAAGTTCGAAAATCTGAAAGAAATGGATGATTTGTTAGATTTATATGACCTAGCAAAATTAAATCAAAGTGAGATTAACCACTTGAATAGACCTATAACAAGTATGGAGACGCAAGCACAGTTATAAAAAAATCTCCCAACTAAAAAAAGTCCAGGCCCAGATGGATTCACTGGTGAATTTTACCAGACCTTCATGGAAGAACTAACATGACTAATTCTCAAACTTCTCCATAAAATTGAAAAGGAAGGAATCCTACCAAACTCCTATGTAGCCAGCATCACCCTGAACCAAAACCAAAGACAGAATAAAAAAAGAAAATTACAGACCAATCTCTCATGAACATAGATGCAAAAATTCTCAACAAAATATTGGCAAACAGAATACAAGAACATATCAGAAAGATCATTCATCCTGACCAAGTAGGCTTTATCCCAGAGACGCAGGGATGGTTCAACATACGCAAATCGATAAATGTAATACACCACATAAATAGGCTGAAGGACAAAAATCACATAGCATCTCATTAGATGCAGAAAAAGCATTTGACAAAATTCAGCATCCCTTCATGATAAAAGTCCTACAGAGACTGGGAATAGAAGGAACATATCTCAACATAATAAAGGCTATTTATGACAAACCCACTGCCAACATAATACTAAATGGAGAAAAACTTGGAAGCTTTTCCATGAAAAATCAGGAACAAGACAAGGGTGTCCACTGTCCCCACTTTTATTTAATATAGTACTGAAAGTCTTAGCCATAGCAATAAAACAAGAGACACACATAAAAGGGATACAAATTGGAAAGGAAGAGATCAAGTTATCAGTATTTTCAGATGATATGATTCTATATATAAAGGACCCTAGAGAGTCTACCAGCAAACTGTTAAAGCAGATACACATTTATAGTCATGCAGCAGGATACAAAATAAACACACAGTAATCAGTAGCTTTCCTATATGCTAACAACAAACACACAGATGATGAAATCAGAAAATCACTGCCATTCACAATTGCATCAAAAATAAATAAATAAATAAATAAATAAATAAATAAATAAATAAATAAAGTACCTTGGAATAAACCTAACCAAGGTAGTGAAGGATCTCTACAATGAAAACTTTAAACCACTCAAGGCAGAAACTGCAGAAGACACTAGGAAATGAAAAGACATCCCTTGTTCTTAGAATGGAAGAGTCAATATTGTAAAAATGGCAATCTTACCAAAAGCAATCTACACGTTTAATAAAATCCCCATCAAAATTCTAATGGCATTCTTCACGGAAATAGAAAAACAATCCGAAAATTCATTTGGAAGTACAAAATCCTCAAATACCTAAAACAATTTTGAGCAACAAAAATAAGGCTGGTGGTATCACCATACATGATTTTAACTTATTTTGCAGAGCCATAGTAACAAAAACAGTATGGTACTGGCACAAAAACAGATATGTAAATCAATGGAACAGAACAGAGGACCCAGATGTAAGTCCAGGTAGTTACAGCCACCTGATCTTTGACAAAAATGCCAAAAATACTCATTGGAGAAAAAACAGCCTTTTCAGCAAAGGTGCTGGGAAATTGGATGTTTATCTATAGAAGGATGAAAATAGATCCTTATCTCTCTCCATGCAGAAGAATTAAGTCTGAATGGATTAAAGACCTTAACAGCAGACCCAAAACTCTGAAACTGCTAGAGGAACAAGTAGAAGAAATCCTTTAACATTGATCTTGGCAAAGACTTTCTGAATATAACCCCAATTGCTCAGGAAATAAAACCATGGGTCATCCCCTGGGACCTCATGAAATTACAAAGCTTTTGTACAGCTAAGGACACTGTGAATAGAGCAAAGAGGCAACCTATGGAATGGGAGAAAATCTTTGCCAGTTATACATCTGACCAAGGATTAATATCCAAAATATACAAAGAACTCAAAAAACTAAATAATAAGAAAACAACTCAATTAAAAACTGGGCTATGGAACTAAGTAGAGAGTTCTCAAAAGAAGAAATACACATGGCATATAAACATCTAAAAAAATGTTCTATATCCCTAGCCATCAGGGAAATGCAGATTAAAACTACGTTGAGGGCTGGAGGAATGGTTTAGCAGTTAAGGCGTTTGCCTGCAAAGCCAAAGGACCCAGGTTCGATTCCCCAGGACCCACCTTAACCAGATAAACAAGAGGGCGCATGTGTCTGAAGTTCATTTACAGTGGCTGGAGGCCCTGGTGTGCCCTTTCTCTCTCTATCAAATAAAAAAATAAAAATAAATATTTATAAAAAACTACGATGAGATTCCATCTCATTCCTGTCTGAATGGCTACCATCATGAAAACAAATGACCATAAATGCTGGCAAGGATGCGGAAAAAGAGGAACCCTTCTATACTGTTCGTGGGAATGCAATTTGGTCCAGCCATTGTGGAAATCAAGGTAGAGGTTCCAGAGACAGCTAAAAATAGATTTACTATATAACCTAGCTATACCACACCTAGGCATATATCCTAAGGACTCGTCTCACTACCTTAGAGATACTTGCTCAACCATGTTTATTGCCACTCTATTCACAATAGCTAGGAAACGGAACCAGCCTAGATGTCTCTCAACTGATGAGTGGATAATAAAGATGTGGTACATTTACACAATGGAGTTCTACTCAGCGGTAAAGAAAAATGAAGTTATGAAATTTGCAGGAAAATGGATGGATCTGGAAAGGATTATACTTAGAGAGGTAACCCACGCCCAGAAAGCCAAATGTCACATGTTCTCTCTCATATGTGGATCCTAGATACAAATGATTGGACTTCTATGTAAGTAGGCATAAAACTCAGTAACAGAGACCAATAAGCTAGAAAGGGGATACAAAAGGAATAAAAAGGGCGGAGACTTAATTGGATGGTTTTATATATATGTAAGTAGAAGAACAAATTAATGGGGTGAAAAAGCCTAAGTGAGGTCAGGGAAAGAGACTGAATAAAGGAAAGGTGGAAGGAGGGCTAATCAAAATCTAAGAGAATATAAGCTGGATGTGGTGGCACACACCTTTAATCCCAGCACTCAGGAGGCAGAGATAGGAGGATCGCTGTGAGTTCAAGGCCACCCTGAGACTAATTTCAGGTCAGCCTGAGCTAGAGTGAGACCCTACATTGGAAAAAAAAAATCTAAGAGGATATAAATAAGTCATATGGAAACCTACTTTTCTGGACAATGGAACACCCAGAAGTCAGATTGTTACTAGAAAATTTTCAGTGCCAGGGATGGCATAACTTCCAGTGAGTTATTGGCCAGGGAGGTCATGGATACCCCCAAAATATTACAGGCCTTTGCTGAGGCTCTTGGTTTCCCACTAGGAATAGATGGTAAGACCCTATTGCTGAAGACTCCACATACTTGGGCTGCAAGGTCACTGAGAAATCCTGCTGGAGCTGAGCTGAAAACTTCCTCCATGTAGACCAGCTGACAGAAAGCTGGAAAAAGCTACACTACGTGCAATTCAATGGGAGAAAAAGAAATCACCAGTGGAGATACTCAGCAGTGGACACTGTAAGCCTTACATTTAGCCAGCCAGGCCAAATGAGCCAACCAGTGCAATAGTGGCATGTCTGCTATGGGGGAAACCAATTGCTCTGTACTTGGATTGGAGGCCCGCTCCATGGGAGGGAAAACATCCCTGATACTGAAAACCTACAACAGGGGTAGTCATGGGCCCTAGGGGTATAACATCTGCTGGGGTCTGGCTGAATGTATATACTATGCTCACCAAGCTGCCCAGTAAGTACTTTTCTTAATGTTCATACCTATATAATAATGCTACTCTCAGTTTTGGTTAGAGAAGCTTCTCTTTTCAGATGGTGGTGACCTTGGGAATACTCAGAAGGCACCATGGTGCTGAGAAGAAGTGACAGAGGAGTGCTTAGCACTGAATCATCTCTATCACACCTTCCAAGACTGAGGGTCCATTGCAGAGGAGGTGGCAGAAAGAATGTAAGAGCCACAGGAAGGGTAGGACTCCTTACAATTTGCTCCTCCACACACAAAATGATCTGGATATCCATGACCTCACAGTGCCTGACACTACCTACACAAGACCATCATAATAGGAGGAAAAGATCATGACATCAAAATAAAAGAGACTGATTGATTGAGAGGGGTAAGGGGTATGATGGAGAGTGGAGTTTCAATGGGGAAAGTGAGGGAAGGGAGGTAATTACCTTGGGTTATTATCTACAATTATGGAAGTTGTCAATAAAAAATTTTTTTTTGGAGAGAGACAGAGGAAGAGGAAGACAGATAGGGATGGGTGCACCAGCAGCCTCTCAGCTGCTGCGAACGAAATCCAGATGCGTGTGCCCCTTGTGGTCAAGTGCAGCATTGCACCCTTGCATCACTTTGCATCTGGCTAAACGTGGGACCTGGAGATTGGAACCCGTGTTCTTAGACTTAGGAGGCAGGCGCCTTAACCACTAAGCCATCTCTCCAGACCTAAAAAAATTTTTAATGAAATTATCAAAAGAAGAAAAAAAAAAAAACAACAAGAATGACCAGTGATGCTCTCTGCCTTCAGGACAGAGCACATGCCAGCACCAGACTAAGACTTAACAGGCAAATGACAAATGTGTATTCACTGGTGGGATACATAAATATCTACTGAAATATGTAACTACAAACACAGAAACCAAATGTTCCAAAATTTATCATTTGGATGCAAGTGAAAGTGAGGGTCATTTTAACACTAAGTCCCAGTTCACATTTGGTTTCCAAGATTAGGACCCCCAGCCAGATCCATCCCTCTCCAGTCCATGCTCTGCTTTGTACCACGTCCCAACCTGTGTTTGTTTGTTACTGATGTGTGTTAGTATTTTCTCTATGTTCTCAAAGGCACAGATGATCATATTCATCTATATTATCTACTGTGATTATTTAGTCTCTTTTCTTAGACTAAGTTAAATATTTAATAAACATCTGCTTACCTGAACTGCAATCAGTAAAATCATAATCAGTATTTCACTATTTTCTAATTCTTAGGTTTCTTATAAACTCTTGCTTCTCTTTTTCCCCCTAACTTTAGTATGAATTTGGTATAATGTCAATATTTATGTTTTAAATATGAGAATCTTTTTTTCTGGCTAGGTACCTGATAACTGGCAAATTTAAAATAAATTACTGAATTTAAAGTATCATAATTTATGAAAGCTAAAAAATAATATAATGTGCAATAATCAAAAGTGTTTCTGTTTCAAGTTTCCAATCAGTTTAAGTTAGGAAAAGTTTAAGTAGTGTTTCCCATATTAAATAACCATCTCACAAAAGATGACATGCTCTACGCTCTTACCAATAAATCCTGGTATATTTTCTGGTCATCTGATGGAAGATGAGGCATGGACTCCATCACTTGCCCAACTTGTGGTTCCTCTGGTGTTGCAGTGCTGTGACCAGCACCAACACCCTCTGTTGGCACAGTGTGTAAACACATGCTTACACTCTCTGACAGCAGGGTATTTGGAAAGAACACAGGCACTTCAGGTTCTTTTCTCATCTCTGAAGAGCAGTTTCTGCAAAGGACATGTGAGGTATATGTTACCCACCCAAATATTTTTAATGTTCTTTGAAATGTAGTAATTTGGGAAGAGGAAAGACCCAAACATCTGGTTTGTATATTCAAATCTTAGTGATGTACAGAAACATAGCATTTTGACAGATTATATATAAACTGGGTTATCTTAAGTTATGGTATTTGTAACATATTTTAAACAATTTTCTTTGACAGCCGAAAAACCATCTACTGATACCTCACAAATCTGAGGTAAGAAAAAATTTAGGATTGCTAAATATTTTAAATATATTATTTGTTCAAGTTTGAAAATGAAAGATCCTATCAAGTAAAAGTACCTAAGTTGCCATTTATAATCACATTATATACTTAATGTCATTACTTTACATTTTTGTTTTAAATACTTACTTGTGCTGGGCATAGTGGCACATGCCTTTAATCCTAGCACTCTGGAGGCAGAGTTAGGAGGATCACTGTGAGTTTGAGGCCAGCCTGGAGCTACAGAGTGAATTTCCAGGCCAGACTGGGCTATAGTGAGACCCTACCTCCAAAACAAACAAACAAACAAACAAACAAACAAACAAACAAACAAACAACACTTATTTGCAAGCAGAGAAAGAGAGAATGGGCTCACCAGGGTCTCCTGCCACTACAAACAAACTCAAGAGCATGTGCCACTTTGTGCATCTGGCTTTATGTGAGTACTAGAGAATTGACCCAGGATGTCAGGTTTTACAAGCAAGTGCCTTTAACTGCTAAGCTATCTCCCAGCCCTTATATAATCTTTAATTAAAAAAATAAATCCAAGACATATATTAATTAACTTAATTCTTACTATATTATGAAATGAGTACTTTCTAATTTTAATTTTTTATTTTATTTGAGAGGAAGAGGCAGAAAGAGAGAGAGAGAGAATGGGCACATCAGGGCCTCTAGCCACTGCAAAGGAACTCCAGACACATGTGCCACCTTGTGCATCTGGCTTATATGGGTCCTGGGGAATTGAACTGGGTCCTTTGGCTTCGTGAGCAAATGCCTTAAGTGCTAAGCCCCATCATCTCTCCAGCCCTGAAATGGGCACTTAAAAAAATCCTAGCACTCGGGAGGCAGAGGTAGGAGGATCGCCAAGAGTTTGAGGCCACCCTGAGACTCATAGTTAATTCCAGGTCAGCCTGGACCAGAGTGAGACTCTACCTTGGCCCAAAAAAAAAAAAAAATTTATTTCTATTCAAGAACCAGACAGGCCCAATGACTGAACGGGTGCAATAGTGGCATGTCTACTCTTGGGGTAACCAACTGCTCCATAATTGGACTGAAGGCCCTCTCTACGGGAGGGAATACATACCTGGTACTGAAAAACCTAAGCAAAAGTCTATGGTAGGTGAGGTCATGAGCCTTAGGGGTATAAGCCTGCTCTTGTCTGACTAAAGGTATATATTATTCCCACCAAGCTGCCCTGAAAGCACTACACTTAATGTTCATATTCACATATTAACGCTACTCTCACTTCTGGTTAGAGAAGCTTCTCTTTTCAGATGGCGATGACCACTGGGATGACCCAAAAGGCAACATAGTGCTGAGAAGAAGGGATGGAGGAGTGCCCAGCACTGAAACACCTCTGTCACATCTCCAAGGCTCAGGGACCATTGCAGAAGAGGGGGCGGATAGAATGGAAGAGCCAAAGGAAGGGTATGACCTCTTACAATGCAACTGCCCAGGCAGAAATTGGCCTCGATATCCATGACCTTGCAGTGCCTAGCAATACTTCCGCAAGACCCTCAAAATAGAATAAAAAGACAATGACATCAAATTAAAAGAGAGACTAATGGAGACAGGGAGGGGATATGGTGGAGACTGGAGTTCTAAAGTGGAATGGGGGGAGGGGAGGGAAATATCAGGTGGGTTTTTTTGTATGTAAGTATAAAAGTTGTCAATAAAAAATAATAATTAAAATAATTATTTATTTATTTGCAAGCAGAGAGAGATAAGAGAGAAGAGAGTCAGAGAGATAGAATGGGTGCACCAGGACCTCCAACTACTGCAAACTCCAGATGCAGATGGATGCACCACCATACCTCTAGCTTTATGTAGGCATTGGGGAATTGAATCCAGGTTGTCAGGCTTTGCAAGCAAGCACCTTAACTGCTAAGCCACCTCTCCAGCCCCAAAAGATTTTGTTTTGTTTTGTTTTGTTTTGTTTTGTTTTGTTTTGAGGTAGGGGTTCACACCAGCCCAGGCTGATCTGGAATTCACTAGGTAGTCTCAAACTCAGGGCAATTTTCCTACCTCTGCCTCCCAAGTATTGGAATTAAAGGTGTGTGCCACCACATCTGGCTTGAAAATGGGTACTTTAAAAAAATATATTTATTTGTAAATAGAGAAAGAGACAGAGACAGAGAAAGAGAAAGGCAGAAAGATAATATCGAACTGGGGCCACCAGGCATGCAAACAAATACCTTAATGGCTCTCTCCAGCCATCTCTCCAGTGCCCAAATGATTCCCATTTCATAGATGAGAAATCTGTCAGTCAATGTGCTTGCCTGTAATGCCTAATTACCAGGGTTCAGTACCAACGTAAAGCCAAATGCACAAAGTGGTGCATGCATCTGGAGTTCGTTTCCAGTGGCTAGAGGCTCTAACGCACCTATTCACTCTCTCCTTGCAAATAAATAAATAAATAAATAAATACATACATACATAAATAAATAAATAACATACATTAAATAAATAATTTTTTTGTTTTGAAAAAAGAAATAGGGGCTGGAGAAACGGCTTAGCAGTTAAGGCACTTTCCTGCAAAGCCAAAGGATCATGGTTTGATTCTTCAGGACCCACGTAAGCCAGATGAACAGGGTGGCACATGCATCTGGAATTCATTTGCAGCGGCTGGAGGCCTTGGCATGCCCATTCTCTCTGTCTCTCTCTTAAATAAATAAATAAATAATAAAATTTTTGTAAAAGAAATAGTATTCTGAAAGGACTTTTTTGGAGGTGCATATTTGTTTTGACCCTTTATATGAGAGAGAGACAGAATAGGCACACCAGGGCCTCTAGCCACTGCAAACTCCAGATGTATGCACCACCTTGTACATCTGGCTTTACATGGGTACTAGTAAATCCCTGGGTCCTTAGGTTTCACAGGCAAGTGCCTTAACTGCTGAGCCATCTCTCCAGCCCAATCAAACTAATTTTAAATGTCAGTTATTATCACAAAGCCTATAATTTAAAAAGGAATCCAGTGTCTGCCCCATATTACATCATGTCCAAGTTCACCTCTTAAATCTGTTTTCTAGCTGTGATATTACTGAGGTATTTTATATGCCTACATTATTCTTACCTTCTAAACTTGCCCTACATCTGATCCCTTCTATGACTTCTGACGCAAGCCTCTGTTATCCCATTTAGTCTTTGACTAATAACCAGGTTCCCAACTTTTACTCTTAATCCTGTCATTAACTAGAAAAGCTGCATTGTGGCTTGAATGTGAAATGTCCTCATAAGCTCATGTGCTTGAACACTTGGTCCCCAGCTGGTGGCACTATGTGGGAAAGCTGTGGAACCTTTAGGGGGGTGGAGCCTTCCTGGAGGTGGAGGTCACTGGGGATAGGCTTTGAGGTTTGATAGCCTGGCCCCACTTCTTGTTCATCTCTGCTTCTTGACGATGGATGTAATATGACTAGCTGGCTTTCTGCTCCTGCTATTCTGCCTTTCCCACCATGACTGACTGTACTGAAAGCCAAAATAAACTCTTCTATCCTTAGGGTGCTTCTTAAAAGTATTTGGTCACAGCAGTGAGCTAAGTAACTTACATAGGAATTTAAAGAAAACAAGAAAGAAAATGAGATCATAGCACTCCATTGTCTAAAATCTTCCATTATGTTAAAGAACATGGAACACATAGGAAACGCCTATATTTAGCTCCTGCCTCTGATCTTATTTTCTATGCCTCCCCTTGTATTCACTATGTCTAGGGTCACTGGCATTCCTGCTTGTTTCTGGAACTCTCAAGTTCATACACTTCTCAGGGTTTTTATATTCACCACTTCTTTTAACCAGAATATTTTTCCCAAAGATCACATCATGACTGGCTCCTTATCATGCAAGTCACTGTCCAAATGTTAGCCCTCAGCAGCTCCCTTTCCCCTACTTAATATAGTCCAAGTCTTTCCCCTGCCACCATCCCAGTTCATTCCACCTGATCTCCATGGCTTATTTTCTTCAGAGCAACTGTCACCATATGAAATCACTTTTGCTGTGGTTAAATTCCATAAAACTGGGAGCTCTATTTAACATACACCTTGATAACTAATTGCTTATTTCTTTGAATCAGAAGTTCAAAGAATATTTGCTAAAGTTGTTTCCAAATTTATTGAGGATCTGACTTACTTGGAAGTGTCATTTTAGTGGAAAATTTCATAATAAAAATTTAAAACACAAGTGAGAACTGTTTAACAAAAAACTATCTACAGTCTGTTTCAGAAACTATCTTCAACAGTTTTGTTTCATTTATGTGTTTAGACATTTCATCTCCTATTAGATTATTTTGAAGCAAATCTCAGATATTTTGATTATAAATATTCAGGTCGTCTCTCTAAAAAATTTCCTTTGTAAGCCGACTGTGGTGGTTCATGCCTTCAAACTCAATGCTCAGAAGACTGTAGTAGAAAGATCGCCATGAGTCAGAGGCCAGTCTGAGTCCAAGTTAGATCCACTCAAAAAAAAAATCTGCAGGCTAGGGAGGTGGGTCAGCACTTAAAAGTACTTGCTTGTAAAGTCAACTAGCCTGGGGATTCAATTTCCCAGTACTCATATAAAGACAGATGCATAAAGTGGCACATGCATCTGTAGTTGGTTTGTAGTGTAAGGGGCCCTGGTGTGCCCATTCTCTCTCTCTCTCTCTTTTTGCAAATAAATTTTTTTTTTTTTTTGAGGTAGGGTCTCACTGAGGCCCAGGTTGGCCTGGAATTCACTGTGTAGTCTCAGGATGGCCTTGAACTCACAGGGATCCTCCTACCTCAGCTTCCAGAGTGCTGGGATTAAAGGGATGTACCACCATACCTAGCAGAGAAAGAGAGAGAATGGGCGCACTAGGGCCTCCAGCCACTGCAAACAAACTCCAGACACAAGTGCCACTTTGCATCTGGCTTTATGTGGGTAATGAATTGAACTTGAGTCATTAGGCTTTGCAGGCAAGTGCCTTAACTGCTGGGCCATCTCTCCAGCATATATATATGTTTTTCAAGGTAGGGTCTCACTCTAGCTGAGGCTGACCTGGAATTCACTATGTAGTCTCAGGGTGGCCTCGAACTCTTGGGGATCCTACCTCTGCCTCCCAAGTGCTGGGAGGTGTGTGCCACCACACCCGACCCATAAATATTTTTAAACAAACCTTTCATATATAATTGCTATGTGGAAAGCTTTAAAACTTTACAAACTTCTAAGCTGCATCTTCATTTAGAACCTCGAATTATCAGAATCTCTCATGTGAGGCCTGAGCATATGTACTTTTGAAACTTTCTTCAGATGGTCTGATTCATTTAGGTTGTTAACACATCCAACAACTGATATATGGGAATGGGTGAAGGAGGTTCAGAGTTGGCAGTTACATTGACACCTTATTATACAAAGACAACAGTGAAAAAGGCATTTTATAATCTTTCAGAAGACCAAAAGAAGATTAAAATTTTGGACTAGAGAGATGGCTTAGCAGTTAAGGCACTTGCTTGTGAAGCCTAAGGACTCAGGTTCATCCCCAGGACCCACGTAAGCCAGATGCACATGGTGGTGCATGTGCCTGGAGTTCGTCTTCAGTGGCTAGAGGCCCTGGCATGCCCATTCTTTCTGGTAAATAAATAAATGAATAAATAAAAATAAAAGAATATTAAAATTTTAAAAGAAAAAAGGTATAGAATGTTGTCTTTAATAACGCATGGTGGGCTGGAAAGATGGTTTAGTGGTTAAGGCACATGCCTGCAAAGCCTAAGGACCCAGGTTCGATTCTCCAGGTCCCACATAAGCCAGATGCACATGGTGGCAAATGCGTGTGGAGTTTGTCTGCAGTGGCTAGA
Organism: Orientallactaga sibirica; assembly: GCA_036365145.1. Lineage (NCBI taxonomy): Eukaryota > Metazoa > Chordata > Mammalia > Rodentia > Dipodidae > Orientallactaga > Orientallactaga sibirica. The sequence continues at coordinate 39,489,280 of JAEOAD010000015.1, read as the reverse complement.
GGCCCTGTCATGCCCAATCTCATTTTCTTTCTCTCCCTCTCTCTCTAATAATAAATAAATAAAAATAAATCTAGATAATAATAATGCATGGTAATTTTAAAATTGCAGAGTAGATATTTTCATCACAAAAAGTATGTCAGCTGATAGACTTGATCACACTCTTAACTCACAAATGCAATGATCTATAAATCAAAAATAAAATGCATTCAATCCTCTGCATCACACAAGAAAATAAAATGTTTTTTAAAAAATGCAGGACTAGGGAGATGGCTCAGTAGTGAAAACACTTTCCATTCAAGCCAAAGTACTTGAGTTTAATCCCCAAACCCCAGGTAAAAGATATATTGACTGGGCTTCTGTAATCCCAGCATATTGATGCTGATGGCAAGATGGGTGGTGCAGACAGGAGAATTTCCAGGAAGCTTGTGGAGAGTGCAGCAAAGAACAGCAGAGCTAGAATCCAGAGTGAGAAACTCACCACAAATTAGGTGGGCAGATGAGTATTGATCTGAAAGTTGTCCTCTGATCCCCACACATATACACACATGAACACATACATAAACTCATGAACATGCATATACACAAATAATAACAGACCAAAAAGCATGTTGAAATATCGACGCAAAGACACCTTACTTGGATTCAGAAAGTACTTGGGAGCATTCTTCTACAGCAGTGTGGCTCTCTTCAAAACTGGGAATATCAACTGCCTTTAAAGAAGATGCACTATCTGGAGGACTTGTGACTTCATTATTAATGTCAACAGAAAAATTCATGTCTTCACTGGAGATCTTGGTGTCATCTTGCTTCTGCTGAGAGTCAGGCTCTTGGTCATTACCTGCTGCATTCCAAAACAAGCTAGCACCTGGGAGTCAAATGATTTCACAGGTTGTAAAACAAATATACAAGTAGAAAAATAATCAGTATAAAAATCTGTTAAGATCACCTCCATTACCCTATCACAGTTACTTTAAGCAGTTTTCACATTATATTTCCCCCGACATGCTACAGAGGCAGAAAGATGGAAAACTAGGAGCAGCATTCTGGGTCCTGCCTCTTTAAGAAAATGGCTCTCTGCTTTACAGGTTAAGGGTCTGATAACCAGGTATAGTGACTTGCAATCCCAGCACTTGAGAGACTGAAGAAGGAGGATCAACAGTTTAAGGACAGCCTGAGTTCAAGGCCAATGTGGGCTTCATGAGTGAGATTCTGTTTAAAAACAAAAACTACCAAGGAGAAAACATATGAAATACAAATGCCAGATTGCCTGGTTTTGATCTTAAGAAATATATATTTTTGGTGTGTGTGTGTGTGTGTGTGTGTGTGTGAGAGAGAGAGAGAGAGAGAGAGAGAGACAGACAGACAGAGAATGGGCGTGCCAGTGGCCTCTCACCCACTGTGATAGAACTCCAGATGTGTGGGCAAGTGCAGCATTGCACCCTTGTGTCACTTTGCATCTGGCTAAATATGGGACCTGGAAAATCGAACGGGCGTTTTTAGCCTTAGCAGGCAGGTACCTTAAATGCTAAGCTATCTCTCCAGCCCCAAGAATAATATTTAAGAGGCTATAAGACATACACAGTAGCAGGCAGGTATTTCAAAGTCAAACTTAAAAAAAAAAGGCCAAATGCTTTTGCTGCAGTCACCTTCTCACTGCTGGCACACAATCAAAAGCAGCTGATGGGAGGAAGGTTTTTATTTTGGCTTACAGTCCCATGGGGAAGCTTCATGATGGCAGAGGAAAACATACATGGCTTGAGCAGAGGCTGGACCTCACTTCTGCCATAGCAGGTGGACAACAGCAGCAGGACAGTGAGCCATGCTAACACTGGCAAACTAGGACTAATGAACCGCAAGGTCCACCCCAGCAACACAACTCCTCCAGCAAGGGCACACCTCTCAAGAGGACACCAGCTGGGGACCAAGCACTCAGAACACATGAGTTAGGGGGACACCTGACTCAAACCACCACAGCTTCCCTAACTTAATGGACCATTTGCACATATTTTCAGTGCTTATGCTTATTTGCTTATACTTTCTGTTAAATTAACTCACTTTAGCTGTACCTATCCTCATCATTTCTATGAAGTTACAGGTTTGAGATACTAATTATACCTGTCCCAATACACACAATGTTTACAAAATATAAAATATTTATCTGGGGGCTGGAGAGATGGCTTAACAATTAAAGCATTTGCCTGCAAAGCCAAAGGACCCAGGTTCGATTCCCCAGGACCCACATAAGCCAGATGCACAAGGGGCGCATGCATCTGGAGTTCATTTGCAGTGGCTGGAGGCCCTGGCATGCCCATTCTCTCTCTGTCTGTCTGTCTTCTCTCTCTCTGTCTGCTTGCAAATAAAAAAAAATATTTATCTGTATCCTACCCCAAATAATTTTTTGTCTTGTGACCAATCTCAGTCTGCAATTCAGGAAGTATTGTTATATACAGTAATTTGAAGAAAACAAAAAAATAAATGCAAGTCAAAATGGTATCTTCTTTCCCTTCCCCCTTGTCCTCCTCCTTCCTTTCTTCTTCTCCTTTTCCTCCTTTTTTTTTTTTTTTTTAATAGACGAGATCTTGCTAATGTAGCCAGGCTGGCCTCAAACTCAAGATCCTCCTTCCTAGCCACCACGCCAGGTCTTACAAATGGTTTCTATGTCAAAGGTCTCCTTGGATGATTTTTATAACGTATTTATATGAGAGCTAGCTAGGGCCTTTTGCCATTATAAACACACACCAGATGCTTGTACCACTTTTTGAGCATGATTTATGAGGGTGCCTTGAAAACTGAATCTGTGCTAGCAGGCTTTGAAAGGAAGTGCCTTTAAATACTGAGCCATCTTCCCAGCTCCACTCCTTGGATGATTTTTATGGAAAAAAAAAAATCAGTAAAACCAAGATTTAATTTTTCATTTACTAAAAGAGAAAAAAAGATGAAAAGGTTGCATTAGGTCCTGCCTACTTTTCCTGACTGCATATCAACATATAACTTTAGGTAAAGTTAAGTATATAAATATGCTTCTAAGTCATTTAGTTCAAGTGGCTATTAATAATTCTTTTGGGGAGCTGGAAAGATGGCTCAGTGGTTAAGAGCACTTTCAGTGCAAGCCTCAGGAGACCTGAGAGATGTCTTGCATTTGAATCCCCAGTACCTACATAAACAGGTAGGCATGGCCACATGTGTCTGTAATCCCAGTCCTATAGGGGAGCAGAAACCTAAATCACTGGAGTTCATGAAAACACCAGCAAGCTCTGGGATCTGTAGGAGTCTCTGCCTTATGTAAAAATGAAGAGTGGGGGAAGTGATGGAGGGGGATACCCAATTTTCCACTTTGGCCATGGCACAGGCACATATATGTGCATATGCATTACACAAACATAAGCAAAAAGAATTCTTTTTCTATATACATAAACAACTCTGATGTGAACCTGTAAATTTTTAAAATATTTGAATACATGTTTGGAAATGTCTCAACTAAGCCTATCAGTTCAAAAGTGTGAATAACTTTATTCAACCATCATGTATTACTCAGCAGACATTAAGTTTCATTGTGTAAGAAATACAGTAGTGAATAAGCCATTGAGTATTCAGATCCCAAGAAGTTACAGCCTAGTGACAGATATAGATAAGCAACTGAGGACACAATGTTCTAAGAGGACAGAACACTTGTAGTGTTTGGATTTTTTTTTTTTTTTTTTTTTTTTTTTTTTTTCGATGATCTTGTGTAGGGTCTCACTCTGGCCCAGGCTGACCTGGAACTCACTCTGCAGTCTCAGGGTGGCCTTGAACTCACGGCGATCCTCCTACCTCTGCCTCCCGATGCTGGGATTAAAGTGCACCAGGATTTTGGATTTTTGAGATGATCTTGTGTAGCCTAGGCTGACCTCAAACTCTCTATGTAGTCAAGGATGACGATGAACTTCTAATCCTCTTGCATCTATCTCCTGAGTGCAAGGATTACTAGCGTGGATCACTATGCCTAGTCTTAGGTGGTGCTGGGGACTGAACCCAGGCTTCTTGCATGCTAGACAAGGATTCTATCCAGAGCCTTTGTATTGTTTACTTAACACACACTCACACACACACACTCTCTCTCCCTCCCTCCCTCCTTGGGAACTTTCACGTTCACAATCTACAGATGAGTCTGGGAGGCAAGTTACTATCATATATCACCAAACTAGGAAGCCTAAACCAAACTAAGCCCTTGCAATTTGAAACTGAGATTAAAGGATAGTTGAGTGGTTTGTATCTATGGCAAAAAAAAAAAAAAACATTTAACATAAGCCTACCTGTGTTAAGGTAAACTCTAGATTAGCCATAGTTTATGATGTACACTTGTCATGAAATCTACCAGACTGCAGATAGAATTAATAAACCCAGAGCTCCAATGGCACAACTGGTTAGCATGCAATACTTATATGATAAACCAGTCATGTGGAATAATTGGATAGTTATAATAGTCCAGTATCTGATTGCACTCTTTTTCTTAAGTCTAGTTCCAGTCTTGACGTTGGTTTTGGGTAACATTCCTATATCCTTCTAGAAAAATTCCCCTTCTTTGCTTTATTCAGAGTAGTTTATATTCTTGTAGACAATGTTAACACTAAATATTATTTGAGTATGACTTATGAATGTGCATGTGGCTCTTGTTTCACTCTCTACTTATTCCCATAAAAGAGTTTAAATAATGCATAGTTTAAGAAATATACAGGAAATGGACTGGAAAGATGGCTTAGTGATTAAGGCAATTGCCTGCAAAGTTTAAGGACCCAGGTTCAATTCCTCAGGACCCACGTAAAGCCAGATGCTTAAGGTGGCACATGCATCTAGAGTTCGTTTGCAGTGGCTAGAGGTCCTGGTGTGCCCATTCTCTCTCTCTCTCTCTCTCTGCTTCTTTCTCTGTCTCTCAAATAAAACAAATAAAATATAAATGTGTGTGTGTATGTGTATGAATTGTGCTCAATCTAGAAAAGTAGTAAAACCAAACAATATATCATGTGAAAACTTATGTTAGAGTCTCATGACCTTGGTCTTGCTTTTATTATACTATATACCAAATTCAGTACAAAAACATTCAAAGAGCAGGGGCTGGAGAGATGGCTTAGCAGTTAAGGTGCTTACCTGTGAAGCCTAAGGACCAAGGTTTGATTCCCCAGTACCCACGTAAGCCAGATGCACAAGGTGGTGCATGTGTCTAGAATTTGTCTGCAGCAGCTGGAGGCCTGGCACACCAATTCTTTCTATCTGCCAGTTTCCCTTTCTTTCTCAAATAAATAAAAATATGGGAAAAAAATCAGGGTGTAGTGGCACACACCATTAATCCCAGCATTTGGGAGGCAGAAGAAAGAGGATTGCTGTGAGTTCAAGGCCACCCTGAGATAGTGAATTCCAGGTCCGCCTGGGCTAGAGTGAGACCCTACCTCAAAAAAAAAAAAAAAAAAAAAAAAAAAAAAAAAAAAAAAAGAAAAAGAAAAAGAAAAAGAAAGAAATTCAAAGAGCAAATAGGAAAATGGTTACCTGTGCTCACAGCAATGCTTACACTTTTTCTCACATGCAAGCCAGGAGAAGACTGTGCTTCCATGGAAACCAGATCCATTTGTCTTGCAGCTTGCACAGGACCTTCAATAGCAGCTTCCTGAGAGGAGCCAGGCTTCAGAGACTGTGCTTCCAATAAACGCTGAATCTGCATCAATTAAAAACATATATTAGCCGGGCATGGTGGCACACGCGTTTAATCCCAGCACTTGGGAGGCAGAGGTAGGAGAATTGCTATGAGTTCAAGGCCACCCTGAGATTACATAGTGAATTCCAGGTCAGCCTGAGCTAGAGTAAGACCCCACCTCAAAAAAACAAAACAAAGCAAAACATACATTAGGGCTGAGGACATACTCAGTGGTTAAAGACACTTATTTGCAAAGCCTAACAGCTGATATCCAGGGGTCAATTCCCTAGTATTCATATAAAGCCAGATGCACAAGTGGTACAAGCATTTGGAGTTTACTGGCAGTGGCAAGAGTCCTGGCATGCCATACTTACTTAATACCTCTTCCCCCACTCCCCATCTAGCTTTATCTCAAATACATAAAAACATTTAAGAAATACATTAAGCCAGGCATGGTGGTATACACCTTCAATCCCAGCACTTGGGAGGCAGAGGTAGGAGTATCACCATGAGTTCGAGGCCACCCTGAGACTACATAGCGAATAAACATACATTAAAGTGACAGTGAAGTAATGATCAAAATTGGGAGCAGAGTTTAGTAAATTACCTTAGTTATTTCAGAGCTGACCTAACTACTTGTTCTCACATTACAACTGAATCATACTGTGAAACTTACTGGTGTCAAAAGCTATTATTGTTAATTATTAAGAAGCACTTTAAGTGAAGCATAAATTTAAAAGTGAAACATGGGGTTGAAGTAATGGCTCAGTGGTTAAAGGTGCTTGCTTGCAAAGCCTGACAGCCTGGGTTCAATTCTTTCACACTCACATAAAGCCAAATGCAAAGTGATGCACCTGTCTGGTAAATCAGTATTCATAAATTGACACTTGGAAAGACAAGACTGAATGATCAATACTTAAGATGTAAACAATCCCACGAAGAGTACCACTATTAAACTACATGTTACAAATAAGAAAACTTGAGACATTGAAGTTACTGGTTGAGGTCATGTAACTAACAAGTGCTTACAAAGCCAGGACCTACCAGAGCATTTTATAATAAACTTATTTAATCTTCAAATCCACAGACACTATTGATCATCTCTCCTATTTTGCAGAAAAGTGAACCTCAGTACCTACATAGAACCAGACGCACAAGGTGGCGCATGCATCTGGAGTTAATTTGTGGTGGCTAGAGGCCCTGGTGCATCTACTCCCCATATATATATCTGCTTCTTTTATTTTCTCTCTCAAATAAATAAATAAAATATTTTAAAAATGTATATTCAGATCTGGAGACAGAGCTCAGTGGTGGAGCACTTTAGTTCTAAGTGAGGCCTTGAGTTCAAATCCTAGCAACACACCCACAAATGTATTTTGTTGCTATTGTCTTTATAGATTTAAAAATATATTTATTTTTTGAGAGAGAGAGAGAGAGAGAGAGGGAGGGAGGGAGAGAGAGAGAGAATAGGTGCATCAGGGCTTTAGCAGCTGCGAACGAACTCCAGACACGTGTGCACCCTTGTGTGCACGTGTGACATTGCGTGCTTGAGTCACTGTGTGCCTGGCTATGTGGGACCTGGAGATTCGAACATGAGTTCTTAGGCTTCGTAGGCAAGTGCCTTAACTGTTAAGCCATCTCTCTAGCCCACCTTTATAGATGTCTTTAAAATCTAAATTTAAGCTGCCATTCAACTTACAACACTTCTGCCTCAGCTTCTCATGTGCTGGGTGTACAGATGCACTACCATGAGGAGCTTAGCTCTTAATATTTTAATACGTTTTACATTTAAGGACTATTATCATCTTTTCCTTTTTAGAAGTTTAAGGATTTTTTTTTGGAGAAGGATTTTGTGTGTTCAATTCCTCAAGTTCCTCTGTTCAAGCTCTGTCTTCTCCATTAAAAACAAAAAAAAATTATATTAAAATGCCATCATCAGGCTGGAGAGATGATTTAGTGGTTAAGGTGCTTGCCTGTGAAGCCTAAGGACCCATGTTTGACTCTTCAGGTCCCACGTAAGCCAGACACAAGGTGATGCAAATGTACAAGGTCACACAAGTGCGCTAGGTGGTGCATGCATTTGGAGTTCAATTACAGTTGCTGGAGGCCCTGGTGCACCAATTCTCTCCCACGCTTGCTCCCACCCTTGTTCTCTTGCACTAAAAAAAAAAGGCCAGTCTATTGGACTTGCCTCAAAAAAATTAAATTAAATTAAATTAAATTAAATTAAATTAAATTAAATTAAAATAAAATAAAATAAAACAAAACACAAAGCCACTATCTTTTGGTATGGGGGGAGGAAGACTGGCTCCAGGATTGAAGTGATTAAAGTGTAGAGAATAACATTGAAGGTGGTAAGACAGGAAGTTGGCAGAAGACAGAAGTAAGGAATTTGGATTTATTCTGTTGCAATGGAAAACCTTTAAGAGGGTTTTATAAAGGAATGCTATAATCTAGTCTGTGCTTTTTTTTTTAATCTTCAGCTGTGAACGAACTCCAGACATGTATGTCCCCTTGTGTGTAAGTGCAGCATTGCACCCTTGCATCACTTTTGCATCTGGCTAAATGTGGGACCTGGAGATTCTAACTGGTGTTCTTAGGCTTGGCAGGCAGGCGCCTTAACAGCTAAGCCATCTCTCCAGCCCTAATATGGTCTGTCCTTTAAAAAGATGGCTGTGGTGCTTGCAACTGCAGGAAACAGGAGGGGGGACAGGACAGAAGGTCTGGGTATGATAAGACTAGTCTCAACTAGGGTGACAGCAAGAAAGACAGTAAACGTGACAAGGACCAGGATACATCTACAAAGTAGAAGCTAGGTTGTTGTTTTCTTTTTCACAATACTGAGGATTAAATCTAGGGCCTCATGTATGCTAGGCAACTGCTCTACCACTGAACTACATTCCTAGCCCCCAAAGCCTAGGTTTATTTAAAAAAAAAATTGGCCTAACAGGTAATTTAGTAACAGTACTTTTTAAAATATTAACTATATATCAGTCCCTATTCTAATCCCTAACCTAGTAATTCTTAAACCATAGAAGTTCATACAACTTATACATTTCATTCTGTACATGAGAAAAATGAATTCAGAGAGGGAAGATTCTTTTTGCAAGGTTCTCTTAGCTTATTATCACCCAAAAACTGGATTATAATCTATAATCTGTTCAATTCATTTGTCCATTTCATTAAGCACTATAACCAAAATGAGACTTAGAATATAAGACAGGACAAATTTGAGTTCTTTTGTGTGTGTGCATGTGCGCTGAGATCCAAACCCAGGGATTCACACATACTAATGTTCTATTACTGACTTATAGCCCCAGTCCAAGTTCAGGTGTCCTTGAACATTTAAAATGTACATGTCCATTCCCCACTTTTTTTGTTGTTTTTTTAGTTTTTCAAGGTTGAGTTTCACTCTAGCTCAGGCTGACTTGGAATTCACTATGTAGTCTCAGGGTGGCCTCGAACTCATGGTGATCCTCCTATCTCTGCCTCCCAAGTGCTGGGATTAAAGGTATGTGCCACCACGCCCAGCCTGCACTCTTTTTTTTCTATGGTACAGATACTGGCACATATGCAGCTAACAGAGGTAAATGAAAATGAAAAATGATAAACAAATATGAATGGTGTAGTATAAACTGCCACTACAAGGATGTCTACTGCTGTACTGACTAGAAGAAACTATATACTGTTGATATAATCAATAGAACAATTAGAAAATAATCCTAAGCAAAATAAGTGTTGTACTTATAACAAAAATATCTTATGTAAAAAAAAAAAAAATCAGGAACCTGAAAAACAAGGAAAAGAATCATGAGGAAAAATACTGCATGTATTTACCATAGAAGATTTTTTTTCTTTTTTCAAGGTAAGGTCTCACTCTAGCCCAGGCTGACCCAGAATTTGCTATGCAGTCTCAGGGGTGGCCCTCCTACCACTGCCTCCTGAGTGCTAGGATTAAAGGTGTATAGCACCATGCCCAGCTCAAGAAGATTTTTAAATTTTTTAGCTTGGCATAGTGGCACACACCTTTAATCCCAGGACTCAGGAGGCAGAGGTAGGAAGATCACAGTGAGTTCGAGGCCACTCTGAGACTACATAATGAATTCCAAGTCAGCCTGAGTTAAAGTAAACCCCTACACTGGAAAAAAAAATTTGTGTGTGTGTGTGTGTGTGTGTGTGTAGGTGTTCCAGGGTCTCTTGCTGTTGCAAATAAATGGTAGGCGCATGTGTCACCTTTGTGTCTGGCTTTACATAGGCACTAGAGAATCAAACCCAGACCCATCAGGCTTCACAAGCAAGCACCTTAAGTGCTGAGACATTTGTACAGTAGCCACAGATGATTTTTCTGTCATATTTTGTGTAATGATTCAGATAATCTAGACAAGAGCTCACATAAGTGTACAAACTGTACATGACTAAGATTACTATCTTAAAGAATCTTCTTATCCTCTATTAGCGTTATCTTACATAAGACAGAAATAAATGATCAAGAATCCTTTTCGGGGCTGGAAAGATGACTCAACAGTTAAAGGCGCTTGCCTGATAGTCTGCATTTGATTCTCCAGCATCCATTTGTAGTTGGAGCTGGGCACAAAGTGGCACATGCATCATGATCCCAATGTACATAGATCGGGAAGCTCATGGGCCAGCTAGACTGGTGCACATGCAGCAGTGAAACAATGAGATCCTGCCTTAAAAACAGAGGCCAGGCATGGTGGCACACACCTTTAATTCCAGCACTCAGGAGGCAGAGGTAGGAGGATTGCTATGAGTTCGAGGCCACCCTGAGACTACATAGTGAATTCCAGGTCAGCCTGGGCTAGAAGAGCAAGACCCGACCTCAAAAGAACAAAAAGAAAAACAAAAATAAATAAATAAGAAAAATTTAAAAAGACCAAGAACTCTGTAATAAAAGCCATGAAGAAAGAGAACATTTCAGAATAAAATAAGTAGACCAACTGTCACACCAATATCCAGAGACAACTTGGTACGGTGGTGCATGCCTGAAATCCTAGCACTAAGGAGGTAGAGGCAAGGGGATCAAGAGTTAGGGATTAGTCTGGGCTACATGAGACCCTGCCTCAAAGACAAAAACACACAAAGACACATACACAGAGAGATCCTCAACTATTCTCAAAAGGTATCTAGCCTTTAGAAGACCTACTACAGGGCTGACAGGCTAAAGCTGTGTCAGTTTTTTACTTAGTTGTATAATAGAGGATTATGCAATCTTTTCATTGAAGGCAAAAAGCAGTTGACTAGCTGTCAGGATGCTGGAAAGAACTATGCAGCCTGTTGGGGGAGAAAAGCCACCAATGGTCTTAACCAGTAGTGGACCCTGCAAGCTTTAGGGGTGGCCAGTGGGACAAATACACCAGCTGGTTCAATGTGGCATGTCTTCTTATATGGGAAACAAACTGCTCTCTGGATTTGAGGCCCATGCGATGGGAGGGAATTAATGCCTGGTACTGAAAACCTAATCATAAGATAAGAGGTCATAAGCTGTAGGGTGGGGGGGACTACTACTGTTGTTTGGTTAAATGGATATATTTTGCCCACCAAACGGCCCTCTAAATACTTATGTTTATGCCCATATATTAATGCCACTCTCACTTTTGGTAGAGAAGGTCCTCTCTTCAGATGGCAGTGACCAATGGGGTGACTCAAGACTCACCAAGTGCTAAGAAGAAGTAACAGTGGAGCATTCAGCACTAAGTAAGACATCTCTATCACACCCTCCAAGGCTTAGGGACCATTGTGGAAGAGATGGTGCAAAGAATGTAAGACCCAAAGGAAGAAAAGGAGTGCTTTACAATACTGCCTACCAGACACAAAGTTGCCTTGATATTCATGACCTCACAGTGGCTGATGCCATCTACACAAGACTGCATCATAGGAAAGGAAAAAATGATGACATCAAAATAGAAGAGTAGGTGTTCTAGCACTTCACATGGCAGGAGGAACGGTGACGGCGGAGGCAGCCAAGCAGCATAGCTTCAGGAAGGTTCTCACGTTCCTCAGCCAGCAGCATCTGCACACAGTGCCAAGATGCCCAAGAGGAAGGTCAGCTCCAATGAAGGCACAGCAAAGGACTACAGAGTGAATTCCAAGTCAGCCTGGCTTGAGCAAGACCCTACCTCAAAAAAACAGACAAACAAACAAAAAAGCTGGAGCGATGGCTTAGTGGTTAAGGCATTTGCCTGCAAAACCAAAGGATTCCAGTTCAGTTCTCCAGGACCCATGTAAGCCAGATGCACAAGGGGGCACATGCATCTGGAGTTTGTTTGCAGTGGCTGGATGCTCTGGTGCACCCATTCTCTCTCTCTGACTCTTTCTCTCTCTCTCAAATAAATAAATAAATATTTAACAACAACAAAAAAAAAGAATTTAAAAAAAAAGTACAAGCAAAAGGGAAGAGGGGAGCAAAGGGCAAGTAGGCTAAAGTGACTAAGAGGTGAAGAGCAAGGAGGGTCCAGCCTTTGAGGAAGGGGGAGAGAAAGGAGCCAAGTCTGACTAGTCATCCACTGTGTTAGTCAGCGTCACTATCTCCCTTCCGGGACAATCCAGAGGAATATTTTTATCAACTATTTTATAAATGCAAGTTTTTTAGTAGCTCTAGAAACATTTTTTTAAAAGGAAGGAATCCCACCTAATCCCATTTTTTAAGTATAAATGATTTTTTTAAGAGGTTGTTTATTTTTTGGTACAACCAGAAAATAGTGAGATATTGAATTACGGCAGGCTTTGACTGTGTTGGGTGTCAGCTTAACACCCCAAAGGTGAGAGGTTAGTTTCATATACAATTTGGAGTCACATTTGTGCATTTAATATGTCTTGAATATTTTCAATTACTCCTAGTCTATGCTTTTTTTGTTTTGTTTTGTTTTTTGAGGTAGGGTCTTTTTTGGTCCAGGCTGACCTGGAATTAACTAAGTAGTCTCAGGGTGGCCTTGAACTCACGGCGATCCTCCTACCTCTGCCTCCCGAGTGCTGGGATTAAAGGCATGCGCCACCACGCCCGGCCTCTAGTCTGTGTTTTTAGTAGAGCTGTTTCCTAAAAACACAAACACTCCTTCGTCACTGTTCTGTCAACACTATGTGTCTCTGTGACATCTCTGGTTGTGATAGCCCAATGTTCCTAATAATCTTGATAAGGTACTGTGAAGTATGAAAAATTTATATTTACAGTGTATATGATACTATAATTGTGAACCAGTGGGAATCGAGTAGAGATTGTGAGTATTTGAAGATGTTTGTACATGACAGCCTCTTAAGGAAACATGCCTCCAAGATTGAAGCTGGGAGTCACTGGAAAAACTTTTTTTTGTTTTATTTATTTATTAGCGACAGGGTGGGGTGGGGGGGAATGGCGCATCAGGGCCTCTAGCCACTGCAAATGTACTCCATATGTATGCGCCACCTTGTGCATCTGGCTTACGTGGGTACTGGGGAATCGAGCCTCGAACTGGGGTCCTTAGGCTTCACAGGCAAGCGCTTAACCACTAAGCCATCTCTCCAGCCCTGGAATAACTTCTAAAGAAACAACACATGGTTTTTAGATTTTCGGTACATGTGTTAAGACTTGTGTACAATTGAAATGTCTGTATACTGTTCCTGGGCACCAATAAAATTATATTTAAAAAAATAGAAGACTAGCTGGAAAGAAGGGATTCAGTGGAGAAGGAGCTGGGAGTGAAAAGGGAAGGTAGTGAGAGAGGATAATGATCATGGTATATTGTCTGCATTTATGGAAGTTGTCAATAAAAAGTTTAAAGAGAAAAATAAAATGAATAGCCAGAAGAAGTGGTGCACACCTTTAATCTCAGCATTCAAGAGACAAAGGTAGGAGGATCACTATGAGTCTGAGCCAATCCTAGGACTACATAGTGAATCCCAGGTTATCTTGGGCTAGAATAAGACCGTACCTCAAAAAAAAAAAAGCCGGGCGTGGTGGCGCACGCCTTTAATCCCAGCACTCGGGAGGCAGAGGTAGTAGGATCGCTGAGAGTTCGAGGCCACCCTGAGACTACATAGTTAATTCCAGGTCAGCCTGGACCAGAGTGAGACATTACCTCGCAAAACCAAAAAAAAAAAAAAAAAAGTTTAGGGCTGGGGAGATGGTTTAGCAGTTAAGGCGCTTTCCTGCAAAAATCTAACAACCTAGGTTTTATTCCCCAGTACCCACATAAAACCAGATACATACACAAAGTAGCACATACATCTAGAGTTTATTTGCAGTGGTTGGAGGCCCTGGTACACCATTATCTCTTTGTGTCTCTATCTCTTTGCTTGCAAATAAATAAATATTAAAAAAGAAAGAAAGAAAGAAAGAAAAACAGCCAGACATGGTGGTGCATGCCTTTAATCCCAGCACTTGGGAGGCAGAGGTAGGAGGATTGCTGAGAGTTCGAGGACACCCTGAGACTACATAGTGAATTCCAGGTCAGCCTGGACCAGAGTGAGACCCTACCTTGCAAAACCAAAAAAAAAAAAAAAAAAAAAAAAAAAGAAAAACACAATTACATTATAGGTTAGGATATTCCCAAATAGAAAAAAGGCTTGCTTTCTAGTCCTGGCTCTACTAACTAGCAATGTGGTACTGAGTTAAATAAATTATTCTAATTTTCATTGTAATTATCTGCAAAACAAGGGACTAGAAATCAATTTCTATCTAAGCTTCTTATAGTTCTGATATTTTATAATTCTATTAAAATATAACCACTGAAGATAGTTACCAGTTTTTAAGGAACCATATTGAAAATTTAACAAAACTAAGAAATTTCAAGCAAACCTGTGCCTGAAGTAGCCTCAGCTGTCTGTCCTGCTCTGTGACAAACCGATATGCATCAGGAGACAGTCCCATCATTCCATTGTCTGACCCAGTCTTCGGTGTGTGCATGCATACTGCACAAGGCTGTGGGATATATGAGTCCACCTGTGAAGGTCCTGCCACAGGTGGCGGTTCTCCACTGTGGTAGGGAGAATAGCCACCCATGCCCCCCTGAGGTTTCAATGCTATAGGACTACTTGGAGAGCAGACCACATGATGACACAGAGATGGACATCCACTTGAGTAAAATAACGGATGCTTCTGAAGGGCTTCAGATCGGAGGTCTTGATTGGAACCTACTGCATTTATTCCTGGACAAGAATTTATCGTACTACACTGAACATGGCCATGGTGCTGACAGCTGCACATATTTGCAGAATAGAAAGTTGGGAAGGAAGGAGCAGGAATCTGAAGTTCCATTGGTCTTCCTGAGTTATGAGGTGAAAAAACAAAATTGTGCAAGTGGGTCTGTGGTTCAAGAGGAGAAGGCCTAGAATTAAGTATGGACGGTCTTAAAGGACAGTCTTCTTTTTGCACATTTCCAGCAGAAACTACTTGCAGTTTCTCAGAGATATCAGGAGATGGCACATTGAGAGAAGATGGTTTAACGTTATTGCTTCTGAGCCGGGAGTTCCCTTTCTTACAGGCAGATGGCTGCCTTACTTGGCAGTGTCTTAAAAGGAACAGGGCCCTGGCTGAACTGACTTGGTTTCCCTTTCAAGGAAGGCTCTCCAGCTTCAGCTTCATCACAAAGCTCAGGTTGTGATGGCGTCAAGTGGTCAGAATAGTTCATCTGTAAAGGAGGATTTTCAGCATTCATCATTTCCAATGTATCAGAAAGATGACTTGATTCCATGAAATTGCCATCTAACACAAGTGAAAGTTCAGGAACAGATGGCTGGATCTTAGAAAACTGTAAAGAGTTTAAGAAAGAAGAAATTTTCAGAGAAATATATTTGCTTTATTTTCCTGCAACTAGTACTTTCCAAACACATCCAAATATGTATTAAAAACTATCAGGGGCTGGAGAGATGGCTTAGCAGTGGTTAAGGCACTTGCCTGCATAGCCAAAGGACCTTGGTTTGATTCCCCAAGACCCACGTAAACCCTGGCATGCCCATTCTCTCTCTCTAAATAAATAAATAAATAAAATATTTTAAAAGAAAACAAAACAACTATTCAGGGGCTGGAGAGATGTCCTATCAGTTAATGCACATGCCAATGAAGCCTAAGGACCCAGGTTTGATTTTCCAGGTCCCACATAAGCCAGATGCACATGGTGGCACATGTATCTGGAGTTCGTTTGCAGTGGCTAGAGGCCATGGCACATGCCCATTCTCACTCTCTCGCTCTCTCTCCCTCATCCCTCTCTCTGTCTCTCATAAATAAATAAATAAAAATTAAAAAAAAACTATTCAGCAAGACCCTCAAAATAGAAGAAAAAGATGATGACATCAAATTAAAAGAAAGACTAATGGAGAGAGGGAGGGGATATGATGGAGATTTGTGTTCTAAAGTGGAATGGGGGAGGGGAGGGAAATATCATATGGGTTTTAAAATTTTTTTTAATTATTTTTTATTTATTTTTGGAGAGAGACACAGAGAGAGAGAGAGAGACAGAGAGAGAGGGAGAGGGAGACAGATAGGGATGGGCGTGCCAGCAGTCTCTCAGCTGCTGTGAACGAAATCCAGATGTTTGCGCCCCCTTGTGGTCAAGTGCGGCATTGTGCCCTTGCGTCACTTTGCATCTGGATAAACGTGGGACCTGGAGATTGGAACCGCTGGAGATTGCAACCAGCGTTCTTAGGCTTAGCAGGCAGGCGCCTTAACAGCTAAGCCATCTCTCCAGCCCTCATATGTTTTTTGTATGTAAATACAGAAGGTGTCAAAAAAAAAACTATTCAGTCTCTTGACCAACAATTTTTTTTAAACAATTTTAAAAAAATATTTTATTTATATACTTGAGAAAGAGAGATAGAAAGAGGCAGACACAGAGAGAGGGCAGGGGGAGAGAATGGGCACACCAGGGCCTCTAGCCACTGCAAATGAACTCCAGATGCATGCACCACCTTGTACATCTGGCTTACATGTGTACTAAGGAATCTAACTTGGGTCCTTAGGTTTTGCAGGCAAGCTCCTGAACAACTAAGCCATCTCTCCAGCCCAACAAATAATTTTTAGACATCTTCCATATAGTAGACAGTGGGAATACAGCTATGAACAAAACAAACAAAATTTCTGCCCTCAAACACAGCTAAGCATTTCCCAGACTTATTTAAATACAGAATTCCTGGGCTAGAGTGATGTCTTAGTGGTTAAGGCACTTGACTACTAAGCGTAAGGACCCAGGTTTGATTCCCCAGTACTCCCATAAGCCAGATGCACAAGGTAGCACATGCATCTGGAGTTTGTGTGCAGTAGCTAGAGGCCCTGGTGTGTCCATTCTCTCTCTTTATCTTCAGCCTCTCCCTCTGTCAAATAAATAAAATAAAATATTAAAAATAAATAAAAATAAAAACAGAATTTCTTTCATTGTAACACAGATCAACATTGCTCTGAATACAGAACACAATAATGGAAAACTGCTTCTTCATAGTATTTTTCATCCTCTTGCTGTCAAAAAATATTATCAGGCAGAATGCTTTGGAACAAATATAGTAGCAAATGGTAATAAATCTTAAAAACAAACTCTCCATAAGTACTTCAGAATATTTCTCTACTAACTCAGTTATTTCTTCTACTAATACCAACTAAAACAGATGGAAGAGAAAAGAGAACAGATGAAATCCTGACTGTGGAGAATCTATTCCAGCATGATATTGACTTTTTTTTTTTGGTTTTTCAAGGTAGGGTTTCTCTCTAGCCCAGGCTGACGTGGAATTTACTATGTAGTCTCAGGTCAGCCTCAAACTCATAGCAATCCTCCTACCTCTGCCTCCCGACTGCTGGGATTAAAGGCGTGCACCACCATGCCCAGTAGGGAGTAGGAGAGAATGGGCACACAAGGGCCTCTAGCTGCTGCAAATGAATTCCAGATGCATGTGCTACTCTGTTCATCATGGGTACCGGGGAATTAAACTTGAGTCATTAGGCTTCACCTAATGCGCCTTAACTGCTAAGCCATCTCTCTAGGCCAAGAAGAGTATGAGCATGCCATGACCTTGTGCCATTGCAAAGGAACTACAGATACATGTGCCACTTTCTATGGTACCAGGGAATCAAACTCAGGCCAACAGGCTTTGCAAGTAAATGCCTTTAAATGCTGAGCCATCTCCCCAGTCCAGTTTAGTACTAATTTTTAAAACTCTTTCCCAATCCTTTTCCATTCAATTGGGTCCAATTAAGGTAAACAATAATTCTAAAATAACCTATTTATTGGCAGCAATCAAAAATGACGGGGTGGGGGGAGGCTGAAGAGATGGCTTAGTGGTTAAGATGCCTGCCTGCTAAGCCTAAGAATGCCAGTTCCAATCTCCAGATGCAAAGTGACGCAAGTGCAATGCTGCATTTGCCCACAAGGGGGCGCACACATCTGGTGTTCGTTCGTAGCAGTGGAGAGGCTGCTGGCACGGCCATTCTCTGTCTTCCTCGCCCTCTCATTCTGTCTCTCTCTGTATCTCTCTCCAAGAAAAAAAGACAGGGGGACTGGAGAGATGGCTTAGCTGTTAAGGCGCTTGCCCGAAAGCCCAAGAACCCATGTTCAATCTCTCTCCAGATATCATGTAAGCCAAATGCACAAAGGTGAGGTAAATGCAAGGTCACACATGCCCACTAGGGGGTGCAAGTGTCTGGAGTTTCATTGTAGTGGCTGAGGCCCTGGCATGCCAATTCTCTCTATTAAAAAAAATGACAGGGCCCCAGTTACTGCCCAGTCCACCACCCACGTGCAGTGTATTTAATAATTATTTTTTCTTAAGAAAATGACAGGGGTTGTTAGCAATTAACCTTTGGGTGCAAGTAGAATGTGTGCTCAGAATACAGCAACAAGAACCAATGTCAAGCCCTGGTGATAGTGTAGAATGCTCAGTGCATATGGTTATTAAAAGCACCAGGTTTAGCAGACAAGCCTCCTGAATTAGAATCCCAGCTTCACTATTTACTAGATCCTTGATCGCAGATATTAACCAACTTAGGACTCAGCTTTTTTATACTTATGTATATATTATTACATATATATGAGCATATGCTTATATTATTACTTAACTATATATAGCTGTGAGACAAATATTTCTGTAGGGCTGGATAAACTGTTCAGTGGTTAAAGCACTTGCCTGTAAAGCTTAATGATCTGAGTTCAATTCCCCAGTACCCCTGTAAAGACAGATGAACAGAGTGGTGCATACATCTGGAGTTCATGTGCAGTGGTTAGAGGTCTTGGTGTGCCCATTCTCTCTATCTCTCTGCTGAGCATGGTGGTGCATGACTTTAATCCCTGTACTTGGGAGGCCGAGGTAGAAGGATTGCTATGAGTTGAGGCTACCCTAAGACTACATAGTAAATTCCAGGTCACCCTGGGCTAGAGTGAGACCATACCTCAAAAAGGAAAAACAAAACAAACAAACAAAAAAAAACCCAAAGTTGATTCGATATTGTGCTAATAGATTTTTCACAGGGAGGGTTTCATCTATTCTCTTTTATCTGTTTTAGTTGATATTAGTAGAAGAAAAAACTGAGCTAGAGAAATATTCTGAAGTATTTATTGGTGAGTCTCTTGTTATTTAAGATTCATTATCATTTGAAAAGAATGGTAATGGCCTAGAGTAAGATCCTACCTGGAAAACAAAAACAAAAAAACCTAAAATATATGTGTTTTTAAAGTTTAGAGAAAGGGGGTGAAAGAGGTAGTTGGCAGAATGGTTGGGGCTTAGCAAATCCAAAAATTTTAAAAAATTGTTCCACATGTTTGATGAATCCCCTGGTGTCCCTAATTTTCACCAAGATTGCTATAAATAAAGATAATTATAAGCAACAACAACAACAACAAAAAAAACAAAATAAAAAAAACCACAAATATTCCTGTAAAGAGATACAATTTTATAAATATGGGAGGTCCCATGAGAAGTTTTAGGTAGCATTTAAATGCTTTTAAGTATTTATGTACCAATATAAAGAGACTAACTCTAGCTGCAAAGATGAATTTATTGAAAGATACCTTCTGACTCACTGGGTGAGGATTAGGAATTGGTCTTGGAGAAAAATCCTCATCTTCAACACCAGAATCATGTTCATTTATTGGCATTTTCCCAGGAGACAACTTTTGGGAAGACCTAGGGAATAAAAAGGGAGGCAAGAAAAACCTTCAACAGCATGGGTCATCTCTTCCTTTTAGAAGTTCAGTGAAGACCTTTAATTCAGCATTTGACAACCAGGTGAGCGTTAGTTTACTAGGAAAACTAGGTTGTTCAGACTTGTACTTCCGTAGCTATCTCATCTGCCTGATCAAGGGAAATTTAAATTTACCTCTGTACTGGTAGATGAGACAGTAAATCTACAGTCACTGAATACCTTCTGGTTGACTACAGTAATAAATGTACAAATGTATAATTTAGTGATTGTCATGTAAAGATATGGATTTAATCTGAAATATGCCCCCCCATGGTCAGGTTTTGAACATTTTGTCTCTAGCCTATGGCAAAACTTTAAAGGCTTTGGCAGGTGGGACCTGGCAGGTAGAAGTGGGACACTAAGGGTGACTTTTGAAAGATTATACCTGCTTCTGGTTCCATTCTGCTGTTTTTCCTGGCTTCTACCACCATTCCTTCTCTATCATGATGAACTGAATTCTCTCTGAAACCATGAGCTTCCCTCCCTTAAGTTTCTTCTGTCAGGTATTTTGTTACAGTGATGAGAAAAGTAACTACTACATATACTGAATGCATTAAACACAAATACTACCATGATAAAAACAAAACCATTAAAAAATTACATTTTCTACATACTTTTTTTTTTTTTTTTTTTGGTTTTTCGAGTTCGGGTCTTGCTCTTGCCCAAACTGACCTGGAATTCACTATGCAATCTCAGGGTGGCCTCAGACTCACAGCAATCCTCCTACTTCTGCCTCCTCCTGAGTTCTGGGATTAAAGTCGTGTGCCACCATGCTCAGCTTTAAGTTAGCATACAAAATGATGTGTGTTATTCCAGCATGTTCATACATACATATCATTATACTTCCTCTTATTCACTCTCCTTTCCTGGGTACTTATATCTATGGCAGGAAAACACTCTGACATGGAGGTATCACCTCTCACTAGTCAGCTGTAGTCATTGTATCATATATGGCACGCTCAGCTGAACACAGAATATGTCTGACAGAGCCAGGGATACAGCTTAGTGGTAAAGTGCTGTGTAGTACATGCAAAGCCCTGAGTTCAATCTTAGAATAGGAGGGAGGGAAGAAAGGAGGAGGGAAAAAAACTGTGAATGTTGGCACTGGGTTTATTATTATTATTATTTTTTTTAAGTATGCAAGAGTTCCTTTTTTTAAATTTTTATTTATTTATTTATTTGACAGAGAGAGAGGAAGAGAGAGAGAGAGAGACCGGAAGAGAATGGGCGTGCCAGGGCCTTCAGCCACTGCAAACGAACTCCAGATGCATGCACCCCCTGTGCATCTGGCTAACGTGGGTCCTGGGGAATCGAACCTGGGTCCTTTGGCTTTGAAGGCAAACACCTTAGCCGCTAAGCCATCCCTCCAGCCCATGGGTTTATTTTTTTATTTTAGAGAAAGCGAGAGAGACAGAGAGAGGGAGAGAATTGGTGCACCAGGGCCTCAGCCACAGCAATGAACTCTAGACACTTTTGCAACCTAGTGGGCATGTACGACCTTACGCTTGCCTCACCTTTGTGAGTCTGGCTTACATGGGATCTGGAGAGTCAAACATGGGTCCTTAGGCTTCACAGACAAGCGCCTGAACCACTAAGCCATCTTTCCAGCCCCAGCACTGAGTTTTAAAAGCTAAAACTAGGGTTTAAAACTGCAGATTTAAGGGGGGAAAAAAAGGCTAAATTTTAGATTATGAACATTAGGTTTTTTTATGCTAAAAGCTAGACAATGTCTCAAGAGAATGTTTTAGGGAAACAATAAGAGATGCTCATAAACAGATGAATGGACAAAGAAAGTGTGCTATATAAGTGTAATGTGGTTTTATTCAGCCATAATTAA
This sequence comes from Orientallactaga sibirica, assembly GCA_036365145.1. Taxonomy (NCBI): domain Eukaryota; kingdom Metazoa; phylum Chordata; class Mammalia; order Rodentia; family Dipodidae; genus Orientallactaga; species Orientallactaga sibirica. Next base: position 39,467,623 of record JAEOAD010000015.1, on the reverse strand, counting down.
ATTATTGCCTTTGAAATATTTATGCTTCTGCCCATAGATCAGTGCTACTCTCAGCTTTGGTCACTGAAGCTTCCTTTTGTAGCAGTCAATGGGGAAACTCAAAATTAGTCAAAGTGCTGCAAAGAAGTAACCTTTGAGGTCTCAGCCCTAAAATCTGTATCACCCCCTTCAAGGTTCAGAGAACAAATCAAAAGAGGAGGCAGAAAAAATGTGAGAGCCAGAGGATGGGGAAGAGTGCCACGGAACGCTGTTTTCCAGAACACGACATGGCTGTTGTTCAGAGAACAAACTCTTGTCAAAAGAGGATGCAGAAAAAAATGGTGCTGAGCCAGAGGATAATCACTGGAAAATTGAGCACCCACCACCATGAACAGAAGCTGTTTTCAGAACACACACAAAAGACATTTTTTTGAGATAAAAAGGAGTTGGAGATGATGGCTTAGCTGGACAAGACTGCTTGTCAAATGACAAAGCCACTATGGACCATTTATGGTTTGGGGGAAGCATTCCCAAAGGCTCATGTAATCCAGATGCCCTTAGGAGGTGACATGTTAATGGAGGCCTGGGGAGGCATTTTTTTAGTTCAATTCTCAGGTTTGAAGATATGGCAAATAAATTCAAAATTTATATACATGTTTAAAATCACTGGATGTCATCTGTTGTGGAGCATGGTAAAGTAACTGGGAAACTCAACCACCATGCTGGTGGGGAGAGCAGGCCAGCAATGGAACTGTAATTAAAAAAACAGGGGTCACACACATGGGCCAAACTAACAGCAAAGAGTGGTAGAAAACCAGTGAACCTATGGCCCTGAAGTACTAGTTTATAGTTTGTGTATGGATGGGATGCAATGTCATTGGATGGACTTAAGATGGTGGGTTTGAGATTCCATTGGAATAAAGTCAGGTAATGAATATGATGCAGAAATAACTTCCCTGGATATGGCACATGTATAAAATGTTTCATCAAGTTAAAAATGCATGTTAAGAGAAAAAATAAAACCATTGGAAAATGATCTGGAAAAGATTAGGTGGAGCAGATTATCCTGTTAAGTGAAATATGCCAAATTTTAAAAAACAATGACAAATGCTACATCATTGACTGGAGAAGGAACCTGCTTTTCAGAGGCTAGCCTGTCCCTGGATACATTTAACTATTTCAAAATTAAAAATATGCATAAACACACACCACTGCTGACTGGTGAGAGAAGGGGGCTGGACAGAATGGACCAGCATGGGAGCAACTGCAACAGAGAAAACCAAAAGGGATGAAAGGTTGTGGATGTGGGAGTTTGCAAAGCATGGAGCAAAATACAATCACATATGCATGCAAAAAAATTAGCTGGAGTCAGTTTGAGGAACACCTGGAGGCCCTGGTTGCATCATTTCTCTTATCAGCACTTTAAAACAAACAAAGATGGACTGGATGGTGGCTGAATGCTTGTTCTAGTCTCTCCTTGTTAATACAAATGTGCCTAAATGTTTAAAATAATAAATTAAAAGACTATGAGTTAGACACAATTTACAAAACAGACCCTGGGGCAGAATGTTCAAATATATGGCTCCCCAATATATTCAGTGTTTTATTCTTTATAGTTTGCATCTGCAGCCATAAATGAATCTTAATGAATGGTGGGTTTGAATAAAATATGCAAAGTGTGCAGTAGGAGTTCAACCATGCTGGGTGTGGCTGGTTTCTAATTGAAAAGTCAAAGGGTAAATGTGGGCTGGAGATGGTTCAGAGGTTAAGGTGCTTGCCTGCAAAGCCTAACAACCCCATTTTGGTTCCTCAGTACCCACGTAAAACCAGATGTACAAAATAGCATGTGTCTGGAGTTCAACTGCGGTGGCTGGAGGCCTTGGTGCACCCATTCTTATTCTCTCTATCTCTCTCTGTAAATAAATAAAAAAGGGCTAGAGAGATGGCTTAGCAGTTAAAATGCTTGCCAGCAAAGCCAAAGGACCCAGGTTCAATTCCCCAGTACCCATGTAATGCTGGATGCAAAGTGGCACATGTGTCTTGACTTTATTTGCAGTGGCTGAGGCCCTGGTGTGCCCATTCTCTCTCTATCCCTACCTGCTTCTTTCTTAAATAAATAAATAAATAAATAAATAAATAAATAAATAAATAAATAATTTCTTAAAGGGTAAATAACATGCTTTAAAAAATAGTATTTGAGGGCTGGAGAGATGGCTTAGCAGTTAAGGCACCTGCCTGCCAAGCCTAAGAATGCCCATTCGATTTTCCAGGTTCCACATTTAGCCAGATGCAAAAGTGAAGCAAGGGCGCAATCCCTACCTGCTTCTTTCCCTTGCCCAAAAAATAGTATTTGAGGGCTGGAGAGATGGCTTAGCAGTTAAGGCACACGCATCTGGAGGTCGTTCACAGTGGCTGAAATGGCCCTGGCGCACCCATCTCTCTCTCTCTCTGCCTCTTCCTCTCTCTCTCTCTGTCCCTGTCTCTCAAAGAAAAAAAAAAAGTATTTGAAGTCAGCTTTGAACTGAGTTTATCAATTTAACAAACCTCTCAAATAATCTAGACCACTGACTCATTTGTCTATGAATTCCATGGGTCCATCTGTTTGATAATGTCCCTGTATCCCCAGCCCTCAGTATGTTACCTGACACAGCAGAATAAATGAAAATTAGGGAGGGATGTGATAGTAATTATGTGTCAGCTTGGCTAGGCCACAGTACCCTATTTGGTTATATTTGGTCAAACATTATTCTAGATGTTTCCGTGAAGGTATTTTTTATATGAGATTTGCATTTAACTTAGCTGAATGTCTTAATAGAGAATCACTGACCTCCCTAGAGGGAGAAGGAATTCTGCCAGGAGATGACCTATGTCCTCAAATGTAATTATAACCTGGGTCTTCAGTCTACCAGCCTACCCTGCAGATTTCTGCCAAACCTCCATAATTATAGCCCCTCAAAATAACCATCTCACTCTGTACATACATTTCTGCTGTGTCTTACTCTGGAGAACTCTTGACAAATGTGAGAGAGCATGTTCTTTACCACAAAGGACAGGATATAATGACCTAAGTCACAAGACCTGATTTGATATTCTCCAAGCATATTTGTTTGATAATTTTTAAAAAATGATTTCTTTTTTAGGTAGAAGGGTTATATTTATACTAGCTTACTTGATAGGCTCAGACTTAAAACTACAAGGAAGGGAAGAACAAATACAAGGCACCAAAAAAAAAAAAAGAAAAGAAAAAGAAAAGAAAAGAAAAGAAAAGAAAAGAAAAGAAAAGAAAAGAAAAGAAAAGAAAAGAAAAAGAATGCAACTTCCTAAGCAAAATCTTTTTTTTTTTTTTTTTTGGTTTTTGCAAGGTAGGGTCTCACTCTGGTCCAGGCTGACCTGGAATTAACTATGTAGTCTCAGGGTGGCCTCGAACTCTCAGCGATCCTCCTACCTCTACCTCCCGAGTGCTGGGATTAAAGGCGTGCGCCACCACGCCCGGCTGCAAAATCATTTTTTGATAGATAATGTTTGGTTTCCTAATATAATAAATCAAATCAAACCAAAAACTTATTCAAGTTGTCATTTCAAGAAAAGTATGACCCAAGTTCCCAGTGAATGTGAAGGAATGCACTTAGAGCATAGATTCCTATGGTATATAAGATTTACAAGTAGCTTTATTAGAAATAACTTGAGTTATTGTAACTACTCAATAAAAACTAGTGAGTTTAGTAAAGAAAATGTACATGAGGGTTGGATAGATGGCTTAACAGTTAAGGCATTTGCCTGCGAAGCCAAAGGACCCAGTTTCGATTCCCAGTACCCACGTAAGCCAGATGCACAAGGGGGAGCATGCATATGGAGTTCGTTTGCAATGGCTAGAAGCCCTGGTGTGCCCATTCTGTCTGTCTCCTCTCTCTCTCTCTCTTTCTCTGTTTGCACATAATAAATAAAAATAAAGATTTTTAAACAAAAAGAAAAGAAAATATGCATGATAATAAAGTATTTTCCTACCTCTTAACTGGAAGAATCTTAGAGACCTTGCCAAAACATTCTGCCTCTGCATCTGGACTCGCAACACTCAGTTCGAAATGGACTGGGTTTTTGTCAGTTGGTTCAACATTCTGAAATAAAGACAGTGATACTTTGAGATCAGACTTAAATAAAAATACCACAGAATTTTATTTAGATGAAAAGTAGCCCTGAAACACTGATAGTGGAGAACACTTCAGGTAGCTATAAGCATATTTTGTAAAATATCCAGTTCCCTGCTTTGTAAGAGAATGAAAACCTAATCTCCTGTATTATATAACTTAGTAATCATGGATTCAGTGAATATAACAATTATGAACTGAAACTATCATTTAAAGAATAAAATAAATGATACATATCTCTAACATGAAACTACATCATTAGATCTCATTTAAGATGACTATAATTAAAACATATAAACTTGGGGGCTGGAGAGATGGCTCACTGCTTAGGCTCAAAGCCTAAGGACCCAAGTTCAATTTCCTAGTACCCATGTAAAGTCAGATGCACAAAGTGGCACATGCATCTAGAGTCTGTTTGCAGCTGCTGGAGGCCCTGGCACACCCATTCTCTCATTCTTCTATCTCTCTCTGCTTGCAAATAAATAAATAATAGTATTAAGATATATAGATGTATAAACTTAATTAATACACTTATACAACCTATAATAAATAAGAAAATAATAAAATAAGATTGAGTAGAACTATATATTATTTAGAGGCCTTTATGCTTGCATAAAAAGTACTCTTAACCACTGATCTATCTCTCTAGTCCTGCTAAAACTTGTATTATTTGTTATATACTCAAATTAGTATTTCCAATAAAAAATAAATTACACATTTGTAACACTGCTCATGAAACCTAAGATGATCAGTACTTTTTCTAAAAAAGTAGTCTTTAACATCTCTAACACTCTCTCCAAGGCTCAGGGTCCATTGCAGAAGAGGTGGTGAAAAGCCAAAAAGAAGGGTAGGACTGCTTACAATGCTGTCTTCCAGACACAAAATGGCCTTGCTATTCATATCCTGACAGTGCCTGATACTTCCTACAGAAGACCTTTATCATAGGAGAAAAAGACAATGATGTAAAATTAGAAGAGAGTGGTGGTGCACACCTTTAATCCCAGCACTTGGGAGGCAGAGGTAGGAGGATCACCGTGAGTTCAAGGCCACCCTGAGACTACATAGTGAATTCCAGGTCAGCCTGGGCTAGGCTAGCATGAGACCCTACCTTGAAAAACAACAACAACAAAAATATATATATAGAGAGAGGAGAGACTACTTGGAAAGAAGGATTCAGTGGAGGGTGGATTGGGGAGGGGGGGTAATGGGTACCATGGAATTTGTCAATAAGATTTTTAAAAATATTTTATATTTTTATTTGAGAGAAAAAAAGACAGAAAGAGAAAGGGGAAGATAGAAAGAGAATGGGTGCACCAGGGCCTCTAGCCACTGCAAACAACCTCCAGACACATGCACCACCTTGTGCATCTGGCTTACATGGGTACTGGGAAGTAGAACTGAGTCCTTAGGCTTCACAGGCAAGCGCCTTAACCACTAAGCCATCTCTCCAGCCCAATAAAAAGGTGTTTTTTTTTTTTTTTTTTTTAAAGTAGCCTTTAAGAAGATCTGCAGTCTCGGTCACAAAAGTTGACACAGGAGTATTATTTGCATTTACCAGTTTGAAGCCAGCCTCGGCAACTTAGTGAAATACCCTTCCCATCTCGAACAATTTGAATTAAACTAATTTAAATTTATCTTATATATAATGACATTTATAGTTTCAAAGACCCACTTTTTCTGTGATGATCACCTAGACAAATTTTATTAGATACAACATCAACTTATTCCAATTCATAAGATTACATTATATAAATACTCATTTTAAGTGTGAAAAGCTTTTTTTTACATATACACAAGGACAATGTGTGTGGGTGGTATATACAGATGCATGTGCACACTGAGTGTGCATGCAGAGGCCAGATGAGAAGGTCAGTTTTTTTTTTTTACTAATTCTGGAGTTTGAAGTTTTTGTGAGATCCAGCAATTCTCTGGTCTCTCCACAGGACTGGGATTACAGGCCTACACGACCACACCCAGGTTTTGATGTGGATTCTGGAGAATTGGCCTAGGCCATCTCAGGCACCCTTATGCCTTCATGCTTGTGTGGGAAGCATTCTTAGCCACTAAGTCATTTCTCTAAAACTTCCTAAAACTACTGTATAGTGTTATATCCTCAAATTTAAAAAAAAAAAAAAAAAAAAAAAAAAAGCCGGGTATGGTGGCGCACTCCTTTAATCCCAGCACTCAGGAGGCAGAAGTAGGAGGATCCCCGTGAGTTCAAGGCCAGCCTGAGACTACACAGTGAATTCCAGGTCAGCTTGGATTAGAGCAAGACCCTACCTTGAAAAACCAAAAAAAAAAAAAAGCAGTTTGGAGGCTGGAGAGATGAGAGATGGCTTAGCAGTTAAGGCACTTGCCTGCAGAGCCTTAAGAAACCAGGTTTGATTCCCCAGTATCCATATAAGCCAGATGCATATGGTGGCACATGCATCTGGAGTTCACTTGCAGTGGCTAAAGGCACTGACAGGCCCATTCTCTCTATCAGCCTCTTTGTCTCTCTCAATCAAATAAATAAATAAAAATTAAACATTAAAAAAAAAGTCAGGCCAGACATGCTGGTGCACAGCTTTAATCCCAGCACTAGGGAGGCAGAGGAGGAGTATGTTGTGAGTTCAAGGCCAGCCTGGGATTACAGAATGAGTTCCATGTCAGCTTGGGCTAGAGTAAGACCCTACCTTGAAAAAAGCAAACAAACAAAAAAAGTCAGGGCAAAGAAACACTAAAATCATGAAATTAATTCTCAATAGAATGACACAATGTATAAACTACTGACACAAAGATGAGAAAAATGGGCTGGACAGATGGCTTAGTGGTTAAGCACTTGCCTGTGAAGCCTAAGGACCCCAGTTCAAGGCTGGATTCCCCAGTACCCACGTAAACCAGATGCACAAGGTGGCGCATGCATCTGGAGTTTGTTTGCAGTGGCTGGAGGCCCTGGTGTACCTATTCTCTCTCTCTGCCTCTTTCTCTGTCGGTGGCTCTCAAATAAATAAATAAAATAAACAAAGTTTTTTTAAAAAGATGAGAAAAGTTTGAATCTTCATGGTCACCTTGACCAGACTGATTCACCTAGAAGACTGATGCACACCTCTGGGTGTGTCAATGAGGGGCTTCCAGAGAAGATTAACTAAGGGGGAAAGAGACTCACCCTGAATGTGGGTGGCACCATTCCAAGGGCTGGAGCCATGACAAAATAAACCAGCAGAGTGCCTGCATTCCCTCTCTCTCTTTTCCTGTCAGCATGAAGTAAGCAGCTCTCACCACTAGCTCCTAATACCATTATGTTCTAACCAAGCATGTGGGGCCAGCCAACCATGGACTGAATGCTCTGAAATTGTGAGCCAAAAGAAATCTTTCCTTCCCAGTTTATGTCATAGCAAGGAGAGATACTAATATCCACAGGCACAAGGTTTTCTACAGTATTCTTTGATATTCTATAACTTAGTTTTCGAGATATGGACTAAGATTTGCTAGGCAAAAATTAACCACAAATTAATAAAGCTAATATTCAGTAAAAATGATTATAAGTAAAGAATAATAGTTTGGATTGCTATTTTAAAAGGTAAAGACTTTTAGGTTTAATAAAACCTAATCACACTGGGCATCATGGTGCAAACCTTTGATCCCAGAGCTTGGGGGGCAAAGGTAGGAGAAACACTGTGAGTTCAAGGCTAGCCTGGGACTACAGAGTGAGTTCCAGGTCAGTTTGGGTTAAAGTAAGACCCTACCTAGAAAAATCCAAACAAAACAAAAACAAAAACCTAATCACTTACATTGTAAAGATGTAATGTTTCCTTGTTGGTTAGTAACTGAAATCGAAGGTCAGATATCCTGCCATCACAAGGGAGGCATTCATAAAATTCAGGTTCCTTATGTGTCAAAGAATAGAGAACTATGATGAAATTTCCAGATTCTGAAAAGACCCTGGCCAAACAAACAAAGAAGCCATTTAATTAAAATTCAGTGATGATAACAAGATTATACTGCCTTAAGGTCTGACAGTCTAGCCCCACTTGGCATTCATCTTTCTTTGCTTCCCCCCGATGATGTGACTCTGGCCCCCTGCTCCTGCCATGCTCTCCCCACCATGATAGACCTCCACCCATGGAACTGGAACTGAATTAAACCCCTTTCTTTCCATAAGCTGCTTCTTGTTAGGCATTTTGTCCCCGCAATGGTAAAGTAGCTGAAATACCGCCCATAGCCAAGAATATAGGCTCCTGCTTATAATCACAGTACTTGGAAGATTGGGCCAGGAAGGTTTCCTTGAGTTCAAGGCCAGTATGGGCTTTGTAGTGAGTTCAAGGCCAATTTGTGCTACAGAATGAGGCCTTGTCTCAAAGAATGAAGAAAAAAAAGGCTTTCCATTTCTTTCTCTGGGCTCATCTCTTGCATCTCTGACCTTCTCTCAAGCAAAACTAATGTTTGTGTATCTTGAGACACACACTGATCTTTCACCTAGGGCCTTTGCACATCATGACTCTATGCCTGGAGCACTGCCCCACATAGCTGCATGGCTTGCTCCTTAGTCCCATTTTATATAAATCTTAGTTTAGGTAGTTATGAAAGTCTTAAGGTACTAAGTATTGTTAAAAGACTAAAAACATTATGAATTTTAAATGAGACCAATAAAATATGAACAAGGGAAAGATTAAAACACAGAATAAAATAACACTTGCCTTTCATGAATAGAAGAACTGAACATGTATCTCAAGCAGCAGGCCCATACCTGAGGGCTATAGATATGTATAATTCCAGACAGCCAACTAAAAGAAAAAGAAATTAAAACATGACATCATGGCACATACACATGATCCCAGTACCAGGGAAGGGAGATCTTCTCTCAAAACAAACAAATGCAAAACTAAAAACACCTACCTATAGTCATTTAAGATGAACTTTATTTTCTTTTTTTTTTTTTTTTTTTTGGGGTTTCCTGGGTCTCACTCTAGTCCAGGCTGACCTGGAATTCACTATGTAGTCTCAGGGTAACCTTGAACTCATGGTGATCCTCCTCTGCCTCCCAAGTGCTGGGATTAAAGGCGTGCACCACCACACCCAGCCAAGATGAACAACGTTCTTCAGATTACATTCTTCCCAAGGAAGTATGGCAGCTCTTTGCCATTTATGAGCAATACATGAAGAGGCTCACAACTAAAAAGTTATGCTGGCCGGGTGTGGTGGCACACTCCTTTAATCCCAGCACTCGGGAGGCAGAGGTAGGAGGATCACCAAGAGTTCAAGGCCACCCTGAGACTACATAGTTAATTCCAGGTCAGCCTGGACCAGAGTGAGACCCTACTTTGCAAACCAAAAAAAAAAAAAACAGTTATGCTGACAATTTAAATACCTGCATCAATATTAATACATCTATATTTCACAGAGGTAAAAGCAGGGTGTCAGAATAAATGAGTTTGGGCTGGGAGTAATGGGTTAATGGCCTAAAACCACTCTATGGAGTTACTGGGATTAAGGCATATAACAGATATGAGTAGCCCAAAATACAGAAGTCTTAGGACATACATATGTTCTCATTAACTTTGTGCATACCACTGCTTTCCACAAATCCCCTTCCCTATTAATCCTCTGTTCTACCACCCAATGAAAGGTCTACCTCAACTTCTGTGAGAAAATGCCCTTTGTTGCTTCTTTCTTACAAATACTAATAGTTAATAGTGTTCATGCCACAGTAAAACATATGCTTCATTACGGTTTATTGTTCTATGTGTAACTATCTTATTACCTCACATGAAAAGCACCTAATAAAATACTGAATACAAATTTCTGAATGCCTATCATTAGCCACTAACTCTAAAGATAGAGCCATTAACAACTAAAGGAAAATTCAACAAAACTACCTGTCAAGGAGATTTTAAGCTGTATTATTTTGAGCCCTGGGTTCATCATGGTATCTTAAGGTCAAGGAGTAGCGAGAGAAGGTTGAAGAAATAAGGCTCTATGCTTTTAGCTACAAGTATTCCATTTAACTGTTTTATATAATGGAGCTCTTCCAAAGACTAGGCAAAACTTTATTTTAGCTTATTCTATTATTAAAATAAGAAAACTTAGCTGGGTGTAGTGGTGCATGCCTTTAATTCCAGCACTAGGAGGCGGAGGTAAAAGGATAATTGTGAGTTGACGGCAAGCCTGGGACTACAGAGTATGTTGCAAATCAGCCTGGGCTATAGTGAGACCCTACCTCAAAATAAATTTTTTTAAAAATAAAAAAAAAAAGAAGCAGGGAGTAGCAGCACACACCTTTAATCCCAGCACTCGGGAGATGGAGGATTGCCGTGAGTTCGAGGCCACTCTGAGACTACATAGTGAATTCCAGGTCAGCCTGGGGTAGAATGAGACCCTACCTCGAAAAACAAAAAAAAAAAAAAAAAAAAGAGAGAGAGAGAGAGATAAGAAAAAGAAAACTTAAGTAATACCAGCTTTTGTGGTTTTATAAGATAAAACAAGTATAGATTCTAAATACTCATAGTATAATTGAATCATATACTTATCATATACATCTGGACACACATTTTTTTATGAAAAGTTTTCAGTACAATACTCACATTCCCACTAATGGTAGAGAATAAACCTTGGGATCAGATTCCAGTAAAAGTAACAACTTGCGTGTTTCATCCATGGTAAGATATCTAAACAGAAGACATTGTAAAGATAATCTAAGTATGCACTTTTTTAGAAAGAATTTGATTAAAAATATTTTTATTCTTTCATGAGAGTGAGGTAAAGAGAGAATGGGTACACCAGGGACTCTTGCTACTGCAAACAAACTCAAGAGACATGCGCCACTTTGTGTATCTGGCTTTATGTGGATACAGGGGAATTGAAACTGGGCTGGTAGGCTTTGCAAGCAAGTGCCTTTAACTAATGATCCATCTCCACAGCCCAAGTATGTACTTTTTACCTAATAAAAGATAACCTCAGTCATGAAGCATATTTTAGGTAGAGAACATGATTCAAATAAACACTGTCTTATCAACTCTATAAGACTAAAAAGCCAGGTGTGGTGGCACAAGCCTTTAATCCTAGCACTCGGGAGGCAGAGGTAGGAGGATTGTTGTGAGTTCAAGGTCACCCTGAGACTACATAGTGAATTCCAGGTCAGCCTGAACTAGAGCAAGACCCTACCTCTGGGAAAAAAACTTACATACTTTTGGGCCTGGGTAGATAGCTCAGTTGGTAAAGTGTTTGCCTTGCAAGTATGAAGACCCAGAGTTCAATCCCTAGTACTTATGTAAAATGCCAAGTGTGTGGCACATGCCTGTAATCCAGCACTGGGGAGGCAGAAACTAAAAGATCTCTGGCCACCAGTCTAGACTAATCAGTGAACTCCAGACCAACTAGGGATCCTGTCTTTAAGAGAGGTGAGCTACGTACCTGAGGATAACATCTCAGGTTGTACTCTGGCCTCTACATACATGCATATCTGCATACACATGTGTATCCACAAACATACAAACACACATATGAAAAAATAAATAAAATTACAAACTTTAAAAAATATTTTAGTGAGCTGGGCGTGGTGGAGCACACCTTTAATCCCAGCACTTGGGAGGCAGAGGTAGGAGGATCACCATGAGTTCAAGGCCACCTTGAGACTACAGGGTAAATTCCAGGTCAGCCTGGGCTAGAGCAAGACCCTACCTCGGAAAAAAAAAAAAAAAAATCAGCTGGAGAGATAGCTCAGTAGTTAAGGTATTCTCCTGAAAAGCCTAGGATCAATCCACAGCACCAATAACTTACAGTCATTTGTTTTAACCTTTCCTGGTTATTGATCAAATTGCCAGATCTCTGAAAGGTAAACTGACTAAACAGTTATTTCATATTATGTGGATATTCTAGAAAATACATTAATGCAACCAATATTTATGAGTGTAGATTTATATATACTTTACTTACCCATATTTATAGGTCCCTTGAACTTGAGAAAGATTTAGATTACTGATCAAGTTTCTTGCTAGAGCTGTTGGAATAATGGGGATAGGCTTCACAGGGGCACATTTGAAAATATGTGCTGGAGTTACCGCTGCCCAGTGCAAGTCAATATCCATGCTGTCCAAACTCTCCCTGGAAGTGATATGGACTCTTAGAAAAAGCAGCTTTCCACAGTCCAAGGAATCTTTGCTACACATGTGGTGCTGTACAGCCTGAAGAATAAATATAATAAAATTATTTTAAAATGTTGCAACATTTCTATCTCGAAAGCTTATTTAATAATGGTACAAGGCCAGGTGTGGAAGCACATGCCTTTAATCCTAGCATTCAGGAAGCAGAGGTAGGAGGATCACCATGAGTTTGAGGCCACCTTGAGACTACAGAATGAATTCCAGGTCAGCCTGGGCTAAAGTGAGAGCCTACCTTGAAAAACAAACAAACAAACAAAAAATGTGTGTGTGTATACACACATACATATACACATATAATATCTTCTTTTTATATTTTATTTTTATTTATTTATTTGAGAGAGAGAGGTACAGAAATAGGCAGGGAGAGAGAGAGAGAGAGAGAGAGAGAGAGTGCAAATGGGTACGCCAGGGCCTCCAGCCACTGCAAATGAACTCCAGACGCGTGCGCCCCCTTGTGCATCTGGTTAATGTGGGTCCTGGGGAACTGAACCTGGGTCCTTTGATTTTGCAGGCAAATGCCTTAACCGCTAAGCCATTCCTCCAGCCCATACACATATAATACCTTGAATTAACAAAATTAAATTCCTTCTAATTTACAACATTTCAATTCTCATTTCTTCCCCATGATCAAAAGATGATGTGAATAATTATATTGAAGCAAAGATGGCTCCAGTCTCCAGCTCCACCACACAAACTTCAACTTAAATACCCTAAGAGCACTGGATGTTCTTGTTGGGCAGCACTGCCCCCAATCTTTACTACATGGAAAAAACGGAGTGTGAATTAACTTTGACTTAGCCACAGAGAATCTCAACATTATTCCCTTTTTGATTTCCTTTAACTTTTTAGTTTTGTAAGTATCAAATTGGTTTTTACTATTTATCTGCTTGCGCCCAATATGCCCTCATTAGTCTTAGTGCTACCACTCTAATCCAGGCTGATATATCCCTCTCTAATACACATCCACCTACTACAATCACCTAGTTGACCATTCTCCCCAATGTAAGTTAGCCCACCTATCAGGTTGAACAGAATTTTCACTTTTTTTTTTTTTGAGGTAGGGTCTCACTCTGGCTCAGGCTGACCTGGAATCCACTATGAGGTCTCAGGGCGGCCTCGAACTCTCAGCGATCCTCCTACCTCTGCCTCCCAAGTGCTGGATTAAAGGCGTGCGCCACAACGCCCAGCAGAATTTTCACTTTTTTATAAACAGTTAATGACTATAAGGCTTCTATGAAAAAATTCGAATTTCTTCACCTAGTAGATGATGCTATCTATACTCTCACTAAATTAATATTCCAGTATGACTGTCCACAAATCCAGCCCAAACCTCCATCCTAGTTACACTGAGCACTACCCTAACTTTCCTGTCTTGGTCATATTGTTTTCTCTTCTGGAATGCTACCTGCCTCACCTACCTAGAATTTCTAGTCTCAAACACATTTAGCTGAATTTTGAGTCAACAATAATCCAATCATAAATTATTGTCAATACTTCTTTTATTTATTTATTTATTTATTTATTTATTTATTTATTTATTTATTTGAGAGAGAGACAGAGAGAGACAGAAAATGGGCATGCCAAGGCCTATACCTATTGCAAGTGAATTCCAAAATGCATGTGCACCTGGCTTATGTGGGTACTGGGGAATTAAAGCTGGACTCTTACGCTTAACAGCAAGTGCCTTAACTGGTAAGCCATCTATCTTACACTCAATACTTCTTTCTTAAAAATTATTTTTACTGATTTATTTATAATCAGAGACACACATATGGGGGGGGGAGAGAATGGGTGCACCAGGGCCTTCAACCACTGCAAACGAACTCCAGATGCATGCACCATCTTGTGCATCTTGTTCTATGTGAGTACTGGGGAGATTAAGGGTCATCAGGCTTTGCAGGAAGTGCCTTAACTGCTGAGCCATCTCTCCAGTTCTATGTATAGTATTTTAATAAACTTATTATTTTTTTTTATATTTTATTTTGTTTATTTATTTATTTGAGAGAGAGGGAGATACAGAAATAGGCAGGTAGAGAGATAGAGAGAGAGAGATGGCTCAGGGCCTCCAGCCACTAAGATGCGTGCACCCCCTCGTGCATCTGGCTGACGTGGGTCCTGGAGAATCGAGCCTCGAACCGGGTCAGGCTCCACAGGCACAGGCAAGTTTAACAAAGCCATCTCTCCAGCCCAATAAACTTATTTTTAAGAAGTATTGATGAGGCTGGAGAGATGGCTCAGCAGTTAAGATGCTTGCCTACAAAGCCCAACGACCAGGGTTTGATTCCCCAGTATCCATGTAAAGCCGGATGCACAAAGTGGTGCATGTGTCTGGAGTTCATCTGAAGCAGCTAGAAGCCCTGGCACATTCTCTCCTTCTCCCTCCTTCTCTCTCTGTTAAAAAAAAATTATAGAGCCAGGCATGGTGGCATATGCCTTTAATCCCAGCACTCAGGAGGCAGAAGTAGTTAGATCACTGTGAATTCAAGGCCACCCTGAGACTACACAGTGAATTCCAGGTCAGCCTAGGCTAGAGTGAGACCCTACCCCGAAAAACCAAAAAAAAAAAAAATTTATACATAGCATGAGTCTATGTGGAATTGAGAATTAAGTTATCAGTGAATCTTACCTCAAAAGCTGAACTGATATCATATGCACTATGTCCTGTTGTTTCTCGTGAACACAGCCCTTGCGTTTGAACAGTGCAGGGAATCACAAAGTCCCCAGGAAGAGAAGCAGTGGGGGTTCTTTCCAGGCATTCAGGCACTTCCCGGCCAGGGTCAAAACGATCTACTATCACTGTCACACCTTCTTCATCTGTTGAACAAAAATAACCAGTTATATCGCATGCTAATTAAAACATAAAACCACCAAGTCAAACTACATTTTGATAAAGTCCTTTGTTCACACAGGAGTATACTAAAATCTTACATTAATAAATGATCTGGCTAAGCATGGTGGTGCACGCCTTTAATCCCAGCACTTGGGAGGCAGAGGTAGGACTGCTGTGAGTTCGAGGCTACCCTGACACTACATAGTGAATTCCAGGTCAGCCTGGGCTAGAGTGAGACCCTATCTTGAAAAACCAAACATAAAATAAAATAAATGATCTGAAAAAAAAAAAAGTCAGGTATGGTGGCACACACCTTTAAACCCAGCAGTCGGGGGGCAAAGGTAGGAGGATCAACGTGAGTTTGAGGTCACCCTGAGACTACAAAGTGAATTCCAGGTCAGCCTGAGCTAGAGTAAAACCCTACCTAGAAAAAACAAAAAATAAATAAATAAATAAATAATAACAGAAAACATAAATTGGGCATGGTGGCACATGCTTTTAATCCCAGCACTTGGGAGTCAGAGGTAGGAGGATCACCAAGTTCAAGGCCACCCTGAGACTACATAGTTAATTCCAGGTCAGCCTGGGCTAAAGCAAGACCCTACCTCAAAAAAACAAAAATAAATAAATAGAAATAAGAAAATGATCTGCTTATATATTTTCCCACCTGACTATACTATGAATTCTGTGATGGGAAGTTTTATTCATCTTCATATTCTTGGTATATAGTAAAGAGAATTCACATAAAACACAATACAATAACTAGCTAGATCAATACACATTCTATTATATTCATACAGTATTTTTAAAAAAAAAGAAAGAAAAAAGGAATAAAAAAATGGGGACTGGAGAGACAGCTTAGCAGTTAAGACGCTTGCCTGCAAAGCCTAAGAACTCACATTCACATCTCCAGGTCCCATGTAGCCAGATGCACAGTGACACAAAGTACTCAATGTTACACATGCGCACAAGGGGTCACAAGTGCCTGGAGTTCGTTCTAAGTGGTTGAAGGCCCTGGCGTGTCCATTGTCTCCCTCTCTGCCTCTTTCTCTCTCTCTGTCTCACTCTCAAAATAAATAGTAATAATAAAAGAAAAGGGCTGGAGAGATGGCTTAGCAGTTAAGGCACTTGCCTGTTAAAGCCTAAGGACTCAGGTTCGATTTCCCAGAACCCACATAAGCCAGATGCACAAGGTGGCACATGTGTCTGGAGTTCGTTTGCAGTGGCTAGAGGCCCTGGTATGCCCATTCTCTCTTTCTCTCTCTCTTTCTTTCTCTTCTCACAAATAAACAAATAAAATTCTTTCTCTTCTCTCAAATAAATAAATAAAACTTAGAAAAGAAAAAAAGAGCTGGAAATTACTTAGCAGTTAATGCGCTTGCCTGAGAAGCCTAAGAACCCATGTTCAATCCCCAGGTCCCACGTGAGCCAGATACACAAGGTGATGCAAGCTCAAAGGCTGCACATGTGCCCAAGGTGGTATAAGTATCTGGAGTTCAATTGCCGTAGCTGGAGGCCCTGATATGCCAATTCTTTCTCTCTCACTCTCTTTCTCTCATAAAAAAAAATAAAATAAATGTATTACCTTCATCCACAGTGAGAGAACCAAGTAGAAAACTTGGCACATTTTTTTTATTCTGTTTAGCATGACGATAAGCAAGTCGGATGGCTTTTTCAGTCACCACAAGCTTTGGTTTTCTGAAAAATAACAGAAGTCTTCTATACAAGTGGTGAATTTAATGTCCTAAAAATATCCTTATGATGAAATGCTGCTTAAAATGTAACATATACTTTTTAAAATATACACAAAGATTGTTGTCAGGAAATACCCAAAGTCAAAGGCAGAGGAGAGAGTACCTGGAAACCAAACCACATGACAATAAGCTGACATAGAAGGTATAATTTTCCCCCAGACACTTGCCTAACTTTATCTGGACTATGAACTGATGAACTATGAGGCTATCTGATAAGCTTTTGTAAATTAAGTTTGATTGGAATAATCATATTCATTTGTTTACATAGTGTTTGTAAATCCTAGTAATAGCATCACTGAATAAAAAATTTAAACATATAGCCGGGCGTGGTGGCACATGCCTTTAATCCCAGCACTTTGAGAGGCAGAGGTAGGAGGATCGCCATGAGTTCAAGGCCACCCTGAGACTACAGAGTGAATTCCAGGTCAGCCTGGGCTAGAGTGAAGCCCTACCTCGAAAAACCAAAACAAAAAAAAAATTTAAACATATATAATTAAAATGTTTACATAAATATAAGAAAAGTGAAATATGTGCAAGGAACAAGATACTAGAAACAAGGACAAGACAAATTTGAAAGATGCATTCAGAACTTTACTTACAGAAACAAATCATGATCAATTAACTAAAGTTTCAAGGATATAGTCAAATGGGGACAGGTACACAAGTGTTTATCATTCTATAAACTACACATATGCATTATAAACCTTTTTTCATATATATAGTTTATATGCTTTCACATTTAAAAAACCTAACTGGAGCTGGGAGCATGACTCAGTGTTATAGCACTTGCCTAGCACACACAGGGCCCTGGATTTGATGCTCAGCTTACCAAAACAAAAGAAAACATCACAGCTAAGGAGAAGATCAGTAGATATGAAAAGCAAAGATGCCAGGCATGGTGACACATGCCTTTAATCCCAGCACTTGGGAGGCAGAGGTGGGTGATTGCCATGAGTTTGAGGCCACCTGAGACTACAGAGTGAATTCCAGGTCAGCCTGGGCTAGAGTGAGACCCCAACTTGAAAAACCAAAAATAAAATAAAATAAAATAAAATAAAATAAAATAAAATAAAATAAAATAGCCAGGTGTGGTGGTACAGACCTTTAATCCCAGCACTTGGAAGGCAGAGGTAGAGGATCACTGTGAGTTTGAGGCCACCCTGAGACTACATAGTGAATTCCAGATCAGCCTGGACTAGAGTGAAACCCTACCTCGCAAAACCAAAAAAACAATAATAATAATAATAATAATAAAATTAAAATTAAGAAAAGCAAAGACACCATGCTAGAGAAACATTTTCAGTATTCACTATTTTCTGCCTTTCATTTGAATACCTACAAATCAAGCACTTAAATTTGCAGAATATTTTAACTTTGAAATTAAGATTATCAAAAGCTCAAGGAGAAGATTTAAGAAGCAGATGGAATTTTTGTCTGATAGCAACTTTTAGTGAAAAAGTAAAGAAAAATGTAAACCGCGCATGGTGGTGCATGCCTTTAATCCCAGCACTTGGGAGGCAGAGATAGGAGGATCGCCATGAGTTCGAGGCCATCCTGAGACTACTTAGTTAATTCCAAGTCAGCCTGAGCTAGAGTGAGACCCTACCTCAAAAAAAAAAAAAAAAAAAAAAATACAAGTTGAGCATTCCATACCTGAAATGCCCAAGACTAGTGTTTC
Organism: Orientallactaga sibirica; assembly: GCA_036365145.1. Lineage (NCBI taxonomy): Eukaryota > Metazoa > Chordata > Mammalia > Rodentia > Dipodidae > Orientallactaga > Orientallactaga sibirica. The sequence goes on along the minus strand of JAEOAD010000015.1, from coordinate 39,449,096 downwards.
AGATTTTAGAATATTTGCATAGACATAATCTTGGGAAAAGGACCCAAATCTAATCATGAAATTCAACTATGTTTTGTAAACATTTTGTACACATAGTCTGAAGGCAATTGTGTACAACTGTATGTTGTACACCTTCATTTTGACTAGGCACACTTTTACACACATGGAATTTAGCATGCATAGCGTCATGTTGGCACTCAAAGTTTCAGACTTTGGAGCATGTAAGATTTTGGACCTTAGGTCAGCTCAACCTGTAATTAGTCACAGTGCCCCTTACACAACCTGTTATGGTTTATGTTGACACTGGTTTGATTTGAAAAGAACATCTTATACCTGTAGTAACTGAGATGCAAATAGATGAAATCTCCAAGTGGCACTGGGTTCCAGAGCGCTAACTTTGATGGAGGAAAGTGGAAAGGTACCATCTTGCTTGAAGCAAACCTTCAAAAATAAATTAAAATTAAAGTATCCTAATAGATAATTATGTATCACTTAACAGCTAAAACATTAGGCCTGAGGAGATAGCTCAGCTGTTAAAAGGCACTTGCTTGCAAAACTTGATGGAATGGTATTATTTCCCAGCACCATGTAAAGCCAGATGGAAAATGGTGCATGCATCTGTGATTCCACCACCAATGAAAATGTTAGGAGGAGCCAGGAGAATCCTAAACTAGAGGCCCAGCTAGTCTTACATTTGTTTGTAATCTGGCAGTTCATCTGCAGCTGCAAGAGACCTGTCTCTGACCTACGTATGTATACCATGTCATGTGCACCCGTATACATACATACATACAAGTAAATATAGTTTTTTAAAAAATTGATAGATCTTAAGAATAAAATAAAAATCAAAAAGATTTGGAGCTGGGAGTGGTGGCGCACACATTTAATCCCAGCACTTGGGAGGCAGAGGTAGGAGGATCACCTTGAGTTCGAGGCCATCCTGAGACTACACAGTGAATTCCAGGTTAGCCTGGGGCAGTGGAGATTTCTCAGTGGTTAAAGGCACTTGCTTGCAAAGCCTGTTGGCCACGGTTCAATTCCCCCGTACCCATATAGAGCCAGATGCACAAAGTGGTGCATGTATCTGGAGTTTTTTGTTTTATTTTTATTTTTTTTTTTTGTCCAGTAAGCGACATTTACTTACTGGGTACATTATATACAAAAGAGGTAGAATGAGGCAGACAGAAACTTGCAAAATTAAAAAATATACACACTAAGCTTATTATTAATTCTAACTAGGAGAGAAGCACAAAATTTGCATGTTATGCTTTATAGTGAAATTTGATGACTGACTAAAGGAAAATAAGTTTCACATATACTCCAATAAAAATGTAAAAATTAGGGCTGAAGAGATAGCTCGGCAGTTAAGGCACTTGCCTGCAAAGCCTAATGACCAGTGTTCCCAGTACCTACATAAAGCCAGATTCACAGGGTGGTACATAAATCTGGAATATGAGCTGGGTGTGGTGGTGCACACCTTTAATTCCAGCACTCGGGAGGCAGAGGTAGGAGGATCACTGTGAGTTCAAGGCTACCCTGAGACTACAAAGTTAATTCCAGGTCAGCCTGGGACAGAGTGAGACCCTACCTCCAAAAGCCAAATAAATAAATAAATAAATAAATAAATAAATAAATAAATAAATAATAAATAAATAAATCTGGAATATGTTTGTGGTGGCTGGAGGCCTTGGTGCACCCATTTTCTCTCCCTACTTCTCTCCTCCTCCCTCCATGCTTGCAAATAAATTTAAAAATGTAAAAAAAAAAAACTGTATTTAACATCATGAAATTTCCCTAACATGGGTTGGTAAAATGCCTGTACAGCAGCCGCTCTTAGGACACCTATATATTTCCCTTCAACAATTGCTTGAGTAGTAATAGTTGGACTTCACTGCTGAGAAATTCATGGTCAACAACTATTTAGGCAGTTTCTCCATGAAACATCACAGAGTTTGCATTCAGTCCATTTCTCCATTAAAATACACCTTATTTCCAGTCTAACTTACTACCAAGTTCTCTCAACACCAAATTTTTTTTTTTTTCAAGGTAGGGTCTTGCTGTAGCCCAAGCCGGCCTGGAATTCACTATGTAGTCTCAGGGTGGCCTTGAGCTCACAGCGATCCTCCTACCTCTGCCTCCTGGGTGCTGGGATCAAAGGTTTGCGCCACCATGCCCGCTCAGATATATTTTTTTAAATTTTTAAAAATATTTTATTTTTTATTTATTTGAGAGAGAGATACAGAAATAGGCAGGTAGAGAGAGAGAGAGAATGGGCGCGCCAGGGCCTACAGCCACTGCAAACGAACTCCAGATGCGTGCGCCCCCTTGCGCATCTGGCTTACGTGGGTCCTGGGTAGGCTTCACAGGCAAGTGCTTACCCACTAAGCCATTTCTCCAGCCCCGGCTCAGATATTTTTAATATAATAGGATCCATGATAGCCTTTCCAGAAAAATAATGACGCTAAGACAATCATGCCTTTATAAAAAGTCATATACCACCATGCCTGGCTATTTTTAGTTTTTTTTTAATTTATTTATTATTTATGTTTGTTTGTTTGGTTTGGTTTTTGAGGTACAGTCTCACTCTAGTCCAGGCTGACCTGTAATTCACTATGTAGTCTCAGGGTGGCCTCAAACTCATGGTAATCCTCCTACCTCTGCCTCCCGAGTGCTGTGATTAAAGGCATATGCCACACACCCAGTTATTTTTTAGTATTTTAAAAAATATTTTATTTATTTATTTATTTGAGGGTGGGAAGGCAGATAGAGAGAGAGAATGAGCATGCCAGGGCCTCTAGCCACTACAAACGAACTCCAGGCGCATGTGCCCCCTTGTGCATCTGGCTTACATGAGTCCTGGGGAATCAAACCAAAATCCATAGGCTTCATAGGCAAACGCCTTAACCATTAAGCCATTTCCCCAGCCCTATTTTTAGTTTTTTAAAAAATTTTATTTTGGAGTCCATTGGCAGACTTTGTAGGCAGGAGAGACACAAACTAAAATTTGTACACTGAAATGATGCAAAATTTTGTATGTATACTGTTTTATCTTAGGAAGTGAGATGCATGCTTCCTATGAGATATTCAAAGGGGTTTGAACTCCCTTTCCAATGCACATACACAAATCTCCACTGCTGTCATAAACCTCAAGATGACTGAAAACCAGTCACTAAGTAAGTAAAAGAATGTATAAAGACTAGCCAGTTTAAATCATGAGGCTACATCTTATATAGAATATAAGGAATGACTCTGACCATTAGTCAGTCTGATAATAAGAAAATGTGTTGAACTTACTACACAACTGCACCTCTCAAGAACAGAAGTTGACAAAATTTCAAAGGAAAGGTGGCAGTGGGATACAACAGAAGGGCCAAGATTAAAGCAAAAGGAACATGATAGCTTCCTGGGGTCATGTTTCCCACTGTCTTTATCAAGGACATCTGGCACCAAGGAGGATAATACAGAAAACAAAGAGACTCCATAGGTATAATTGTTGTCTGGAAGAAAAACATCTACATGTCAGCATTAACTGTTCTTCCCTTGAGGAAAAAGCACAATAAATGATTTAAAAAGCCAAGTAACAGAAGCCAGCTTCTCTGGCCCTCAGTGTAGTAACAAACAAAGAAAATCAGGGGCAGGTGGCAATGAGAAATGTTTATTACAGTCTGAGGAAACTTAGGATGCCCAGATGTGCACTGATGCCCATTAACCATTTTTTTAGAACCAGTGTTTACAAAGGAGGAACCCAGATACTTTCCCACTCTTCTACTATGTAAATAAACAACCAAGTAATTTTTAGCCTCAGGAGTTCAGGTACTATTTTTCACTGATTTAAAAAAAAAAATCTCAGTTGGGTGTGGTGGTGCACGCCTTTAATCCCAGCACTCAGGAGGCAGAGGTAGGAGGATTGCTGTGAGTTCAACGCCACCCTGAGACTACACAGTGAATTCCAGGTTAGCCTGGGCCAGAGTGAGACCCTACCTTAAAAAAATAAAAAAATTAAAAAACTCAAGCATAATTAAAATAAGTGAAAGAGGCAGTGGGACCAATATTTACTGAGTGCCTACTGCACACCAGTCTCTTGAGTTTAATACTCTTACCTAACAAGCATCTTCTGTCAGAAAGTAATCCACATTCTCATTTTACAACGAGAAGCCGAGACTTCGCTAACAAACCTGACCAAGGTACCCCACCTATGTAAAGTGTACAGCTGGTATATGTGCCTAGATTTTCCTGATTCTGAAGACTACATTCTTTCTTTTCTTGTGATCTTGCTCCCCAAGTTAATGTAAGCAGCTATGATAAACACTGTTAAAAATACTTCTTTGCCAGATATGGTGGCAGGTGCCTATACTCCTAGCACTTGAGAGATTGGGATGGGAGAATCAAATGAGTCCAAGAGTTTGAGACCAGTCTTGGCAACATAGCAAGACCCTATCTAAAATAAATAGATAGCCAGGCATGGTGGCAAACACTTATAATCTCAGCACTGGAAAGGCTGAGGCAGGAGGGGTTTGAGCCCAGTCTGGCCTATACAATGAGTCCCAGGCCAGACAGCCAGGGTTACATAGCAAGACCCTATATGTAGAAAAATTAGTTAACTTATTAATTAAATAAAATTTATATACCTGGTATTCATCAGGGACTTTTCAAAAAGATACAGAGGCTCTATGATATTTGGTAAATGACGTATTCAATTTCAAATTTTCAGTATCCTATAGAAATAGAAATATTAAAAACATAGAATAAGAAATAACATGGTTTAACAACATAGTAACAAAATTACAGAAAAAATTAAGTTACTTCTATGAATTATAACTACAAATTTATAAGATCAAAAGCTTGTGGGACTGGGGATCTAGCTGATTGGTAGAGGGCTTGACTACTATGTAGAAGACCCTGGGTTCAATCCTCAGTACCACAAGAGAAAAGATTAAATACTTATAGATTGTGCTGACCACTTTCATACTTTAGAGTCATTCTACCTGTAAATTAACATTAATATACTTCAACAGCAAAACCTACTGGTATATCTATTCATTCAGAAAAGCATATATTTTGCCCCAAAATTTTACAATCAAGATCAACAGTGAGCTTGGTAGGATAAGAAGCCATTAATGAGATTTAAAAAAATATTTTATTTACTTGTAAGGAGGAAGCGGCAGGGAAGAGGGGGAGAGAATGGGCATACCAGGGCCTCTTGCCATTGGAAATGAACTCCAAATACATGTGCCAATTTTGTGCATCTGGCTTTACATGGGTCATCAGGCTTTGTAAACAAGCCCCTTTAACCTCTGAGTCATCTTCTCCAGCCCAAATGAATTTTTTTTTAACCAAAATCCTCATAATCAGGCCTGGAGAGATGGTTTCGCTAAGCACTTGCCTGTGAAGCCTAAGGACCCCAGTTCGAGTCTTGATGCCCCAGGACCCACGTAAGCCAGATGCACAAGGTGGCGTTTGCAGTGGTGGGAAGCCCTGGTGCACCCATTCTCTATCTACTTGCCTCTTTCTCTCTCTGTCGCTCTCAAATAAATAAATAAATAAATAAATAAATAAATAAATAAATAAATAAAATTTTTTTAAAGCTTCATAATCCTTAGAAAAACACAAAAAAGCAAACAGGAAAATTTAGTGTTAAATATTTACTGGGTCTATATGAATTTATCAAGGATCTGCAGCAATCAAGGCAAAATTCTCCATCCCCACAAACTGTCCTGTACAGTGAAAAATGGGTGTTCAGTTTGGATCCACATGCACACCCACTCTGGATATTCCCATTTTGTGCACTCTCATCCACACACAGCAAATCTCCAGCTTCCATCTCTCATCTGAGCTTCAAATCCGCATGTCTAATTGCCCAATGGAGAATCTCATCTAAATATTACTGAAAATATAGACTTTATAGTCCTATCTGTACAGTTTGGTATTTACCATATACTTTGAGTCTTATCATTCTTTATCTTCTGCACATTGTTTCAATTCTAGCAAAAAAGAACTGCCTGGATAAGATAAAGGAAGAACAGGTTACAAATGCAGATGCAAAAGTTGGAAGGCTGCTGGGTGTGGTGGTGCATTCCTTTAATCTCAGCAGAGGTAGGAGGATAGTGAATTCCAGGTCAGCCTAAGCTAGAGCGAGATCCTACCTGGAAAAACACACAAAAAAAAAAAAAAAAAAAAAAACACAAAAGTTGGAAGGCAGAAGTAGGAGGATCACTGTAAGTTCTAGGCCAGCCTGAAACTCCAGAGTGAGATCCAGGTCAACCTGGGCTAGAGTGAGACCCTACCTTGAAAAAAATAAAAAGTCATTGAGAAAGGACTTTTTTCCATTAATCCAAGACTGAAAATATTTGTGAAAACAAAACCTATTGAATGTGCTCTTTAAGAGTGACTAAAAAGTCCCTCTTGGGCTGGAGAAATGGCTCAGCCATTAAGGGCTTGCCTGCACTGCCTAATGAGCCAGGTTCAAGTCCCCAGTACCCATGTAAAGCCAGATGCACAAAATGTTGCATGCATCTGAAGTTTGCTTGCAGTGGTTAATGGCATGCCCATATTCTCTCTCTCTCTCTCTCTCTCTCCCCCTCACTTCCTCTCTGCTTGCAAATAAATAAATATTTTTTAAAAGTCCCTCTTTTAGATATTTGAACTTCATAGAATAAACGATTTAGAGTCAACAGGCCTTCTATAGCACTTGGTTGTCATGGGTAACAGTATTGCGACTGATAACTCTTTGTCTACAAAGTATACATGCAAGAATGTTTTTAAGTGCTGGCTTTGGCAGCACATATACTAAAATTGGAACAATACAGGGATTAGCATGGCCCCTGCACAAGGATGACAAATTCTTGAAGCTTTCCATATTTTTTTTTAAAAAGAGTGTTTTTAAATTCTATGTTTGTTTCTTCTTTCATGTATAAGGGTGAAAAGGTGGGTAATACTGATTTATTTCTCATTTTAAAACAAACTATCAAAATCCAGACGTGGTGGCTCATGCCTTTAATCCCAACACTAGGTAAAATGAGGCAGGAAGAACACTTTGAATTTGAGGCCAGCCAGGGCTACAGGATGAGTTCAGCTTGAACTAGACTGAGAATCTGCCTCAAATTAATGGGGCTGGGGAGATTGCCCAGTGGTTAAATGCACTTGCTTGCAAAGCCTGAGTGCCTGGGTTCAATTCCCTAGTGCCCACATGAAGTCAGTGCATGCCTCCAGAGTTTGTTTGCAGGCACAAGAGGTCCTGATGTGTCCATACACATTCTCTCTCTAATAATAATAATAAAAATAAAATTTTTTTTAAAAAAAACAACAAAATCGAACTAAAGTAATTCATCTTGACAGTATTACACAAACGATGCTTAGCACTAAAAACCATATAGAGCCTATCCTTAGCAAAAAATACTCTGCTTAAATAATGGCATGATTGTGTAGCAACAAAACTTCAGGTCATCCTTCCTTCCTTCTCCCTCTCCTCTCACATAAAGTTCTCTCCCCAGCAGCCTCACAGGATTTACTGAATAGTCCCTTCAGTGCTAATACAAGGATGCCTATACAAATCTGAACAAGCTTAAAAAGTCGATGGCTCGTCTTCATATACAGAGTAAAAGATTTTCACAATTAGACCACACCCTGTTCTTCCAAAAGTATCCCCCACTCATCCACCGTCCCAAATTGCAGTCCTCCAGTTTCAGTGTCTGCATAGGCTGCCTGCCCTCTTTACTTGGAACATCCTAGTAAACCCGTATTATCCAACTTCCAACTCGAATGTCACTTCCCTGTGAAATCTACACACCATGGGGACACTACTACCGTCTGTGTTTACACCTCGCTGTTGACACAGTACTTCCAGTACACCAAGTACTTGGAACTTTCCCTGATCCCTTACTAAAGAGAGTCTAGGCAATGCAAGTGCGAGGATTCAGGATGCCAGTAAAATTTCCACCCTAAAAGCAATGTACACCGCACGCATCTTAGCACGCACAATAGGCAATGCCTTTGTGGTCTGCTTAGCTTCTCCCACCAACTCTTGTCTGGCCAGAGGTCCCGGCAGGACAAACAGCACCACCACAGGTCCCACGTTACCCACCGTCCTTCACCAGGTTCCGCGGGCGGCCCCCGGGGGAAGCAGGAGCTCGGGTGCCGCCGCCGCCGCCGCGTCAGTCTGGAGTTTGTTTGTTGGGCACCCGGGAACCCGACTCCGACAAGCGCCTCGGCCGACTCCGAGCCCGCCTCTGGGACGTTGGGGTCGCGGGAGCCACGGCGGCAAGAACCCGCTCGCGAACCCAAAGGGCGCGCCGCAACTGCTGATTGGCCAGAGATCCGGCCAGTCCCGGGGCAGGGACGGAGCTAAAGGCACGCCAGACGTGCTAGCCTCACAGCCAATCAGAGCCCGGCTAGTTTTGTGCTTGGCCAATCCCAAGGTTCTTTTGAGATTTGAGGGCGCCAGCAAAGTTTCTGGATTTAAAACCTCCGTTAGGTCAACGGTTAAGTTCCGGCGTAGGGTGGGCCGTGCGCATGCGCAACAAAAACCCTAACTGGTTAGACTTGAGAAGCCGGAAGTCTTGACTGTAAGTGTTTGTGGCCGGAGAGCTAGCATCTGTTTTCGTAGGAGCTGTTTGTCATCAGGGCGTGGTGATACCACGATTGTAATCCTAGCGAGCGTTCTTCCGAGTGCTGAGGCCGGAGGATCGCTGTGATTTTGAGGCAAGCCTGAGCCATATAGAGACACTGTCCAAAGAAAGAAGCGTCACACGCCTGTTCCCAGAACACAGGAGAATCAGGAAAGACAGCCTCAGCAATAGAGCAAGTTCAAGGCCAACACGAGCTACATGAGACTCTGACTCGGGAAAAAGTTCTTCGACCTTTATTTGATTGGACAAGAGCGAGTAAATTCGAATTCTGATATGTATCCTAAAAAGAATTATCTCAGTTGTTAAGGGCTTCAGAAAAGAATGCCCCTATTTACACTTCTTTCCAGGGCTAATATTGGTATTTTATTCAGTATTGCTATTTCACATATTTTTATATAGTGTTGTTAGCATGGTCGTTTATAAGTTCCTTCATAGCTGATTTCGGTTTTGTTTTGTTTTCTAGACAGGATCTACCTATGTAGCTTCCTGCGTGGAATCCTGCCTTACCGTCCTGAGCATTGGACACTCGCGAGCATTTGTTGTCCATTCTGCTCTCAAATTCTGAGCTAAAGTGTTCTTCATTCTCAGCCTCCTTAGTAGTTAGTCCTACAGGTGTCTGCCACTGTGCCCACCTCCTAAAGAAGTAATTGTGCCTTCTCTCCCAGCATCTTATGGGATTCGTTTCAGGACTCCTCTTTCCCCACACAAAATCCAGAGACGCTAAGTCCCTTATATAAAATGGCATATTTGCATATAACATATGCATGTCCTCTCTATATATTTTTGCATGTATATGTGTGTAGAGGCCAAAGGTTGGCTTAGGGGTGTCTTCCTCTCCACTTTATTTACTGAGGCAGAGTCTCTCACTTGGACTCTGAGCTCACCAGTTCAGGTAGTCTAGCTAGCCAGTTTGCTCCAGGGATTGGTTCCTCCTGGATCTCCAACTCCAAATGGCTGGCTGCCACTTGGCTTTTATGTGGATGCTGGGGCTATGAACCCTACTTGCTCAGAAGTACTTTTATCCATTGAGCCATCTCCCTAGTCCCCTCCCAAGTATAATTTTAAGTCATCTCTGGATTACTTATAACACCTAATGCATTGTAAATCATTATAATACTTGTATTGTTTGGGTAATGAGAAAGAGTCAACATTTAGTAAAGACATATTTTTTTCAGAATATTTTCAGTTTAGACTTGGTGAATCTGTGGATTTGTATCCTGTGGAAACAGAAGGTCTACTGTGTATAATTCTCCTAACAGCCACAGTAGACATATTATTACCCCTGTTTCAGAAGGGACAAAAGGTTAAAGAACCCATAGTTAGCATAGAGTCTGAGTGCTACTTATTTTTATCAACACTACTTTTGTTTCCTGAGCTATATTTGTAGGCTGTTCTGCTTGGAATAAACATCCACTACTGAGAGTAAAAACACTATCCTGGAAAATGCATCAAAGTAGCCAAGAAATACATATTCCATAACATATAGATATACTGTCTTGGGGGGATTTCTGGAATCTAGAGAACACGTTTGAGGGAAATGGTGGCCAGTTCTTTAGCTCTGGTTTGAAGCTGAATGAGTCTTAGACAAAAATGCCTGTGTGAGTGGGGCTTGGTGTCACATGCCTTTAATCCTGGCCCTAGGGAGGCAAAGGTAGGAGGATCACCATGGCTTAAAGACTACCCTGAGACTGCATAGTGAATTCTAGGTTAGCCTGGGCTAGAGCGAGACCCTACTTCAAAAAAGAAAAGTTAATTCAAGCCAGGTGTGATGGCACACACCTTTAATCCCAGCACTCAGGAGGCAGAGGTAGGAGGATCACCCTGAGTTTTAGGCCACCCTGAGACTACATAGTGAATTCCAGGTCAGCCTGGACTAGAGCAAAACCCTACCTTGAAAAACCAGAAAGAAGAAGAAGAAGTTAATTCATCTAAAACAAAACTATAAAACGGAGAAATCCTGAGGAAAGTCAAAGAACTTTGTCACTAAATGCAATATGGTGTCAGAGAAGGGATCATCAAAAATTTTTAAAAAGACATTAAGGGTGCATGCATGGACAGCTCTCTTTGCTGATGGGTCAAGAGGAAGAATGGCCATCTGGAGTAGAAGCGGAGCAGGGTCAGGATGGATAAAGATGTGTTGACCTCTCTGAAGAATCTCATTATTGGCCAAGTGGGGTGGGCAAGTCCAGCCTACTCTTGAGCTTCACAGAAAATACTTTTAATATAGAACTTTCAGGAATAGATGTTTACTTTAAAATGAACACAAGTTTAGTGGATGAAAGTAAGGATAAACTTGCAATAGGGGATACAGCTGGTCAAGAGAGGTTTAGAGAGCCAGGTATGGTGGTGTACACCTTTAGTCCCAGCACTCAGGAGGCAGAGGTAGGAGGATTGCTGTGAGTTCGAGGCCAGCCTGAGACTATGTAGTGAGTTCTAGGTCAGCCTGGGCTATTGCAAGACCCTACCTTGAAAAAGAAAGAGAGGTTTAGAACTTTAACTTGCAGCTATTATAGAGGTACAGGTAATATCTCAACAAGAGACAACTTTGCTAAACTGGATATTGGCTAAATGAGTTGGAAATATTGTATAAGAATGACACAGTAAACTTGCTAAGTAAGAAACAAAATTGACAGGGAACATGATGAAGTTGGTAGAAGTAAGTCCTGAAAACTTTGCAGAAAAGCTTCACATGTTACTTATATAAATGTAAAAATCTGTGATGGTTAATGTGCCTTTGAGGAACTTGACAAAGACAGCATCCAGAAACCTGGAAAGTGAACAGCACAACAGACAATCCAGCCTATGCAAGGAAGAAAGTGATAGAGGAGAGCCGAAGGCAGCTGTTCTGTGTTAAATACTCTGAAAAATTCCAGTTCTTGCATATGTAATCAGGCAGGAAATCGGTCTGTATATGAACTCTTGACTGCTTGTTTGGGGACATTATAGCTAGCACATAATTGTTTTGTGTCAGGGCAGTAAATATTTGCAAGAAATCCCTCTCATCAGTTTTCCCAGGCAAAATGATAAGTCTAAAGTTTGCAGTCTATAGTTGTTCGGTTTTGCTTTTCTTGAGGTACGGTCTTGCTTTAGCCCAGGCTGACCTGGAATTCACTATGTAGTCTCAGGTTGGCCTTGAGCTCACACTGAATCCTTCTACCTCTGCCTCCTGAGTGCTGGAATTAAAGGTGTGCACCATCATGCCTGGTAGTTTTTGTTTTTGTTTTTTAAATGTAATTTAAAGCAAGTGTACTTTTGTAAAGTTGTTTATTTATTTATTTATGTGCAAGCAGAGAGAAAGAGAGATAGAAGAGAGACAGAGAGACTGGGCACCCCAGGGCCTCTCGCTACTGCAAATGAACTCCAGAAGCATGTGCCACTTTGTGCATCTGGCTTATGTGGGTACTGGGGAATCAAACCTGGGTCCTTAGGCTTCACAGGCAAGTACCTTAACTGCTAAGCCATCCCTCCAGCCCCAAAAGTGTATTTTTATGAGCACTGTTGATGTTTTGTTTTTGAGACAGGGTCTCACATTGTAGCCTACAATTCTCTGGAATTCAGTACATAGCTTAGAATAGCTTTTTTTCACAGAAATCCTATTTCATTCTGTCAAGGGATGAGATTATAGGCACTGTGCTACCATGCCTAGCTGATTACATTTGATTGTATGATTCATATTTATCATGTAAGTTCTGTCTAGTATATGTTGGCAAGGTTTGGTTTTAGTCTCTTTGCATAAACACCCATCAATTACTGAATTATTTGATATGTAGAACTCCTGGAACCACAGGAGGCATACAGCTTTCATTAAGCCTGCAAAAGTCCCTTTGGGAAAAATAGCTCTTCTAGGATATTAGATTTTATAATAGCAAGCAAAAAAATTTTTTTGTATTTCATGGTATCATCTTGCTGTAGTCCATGCTGACCTGGAATTCACTATGTAGTCTCAGGGTGGCCTTAAACTCAGAGAATCCTCCTTCCCCTGCCTTCTGAATGCTGAGATTAAAGGCATGCGCCACCATGCCTGGCTTATTAATTTATTGTAACATGTAGTCAGTAGTTTATCAAAACCAGCTTGTCCAGGCTAATAATATTTTCCATAGTATTGTTTTCTAACCTCTTGCTATTGTATGTTGTATGTTTTTTCACTCATGCTATTTAATTTACATTGATTTCTGTGATTCTAAGCTACAAATAAGTAATTTGTCCTTTAAGGTTGGTCACTGTAATACCAATCATTAAGATTGTGATATTAGCATGGTTTGTGGTGCATGTCTTTAATCCCAGCCCTTGGGAGGCAGAGGTAGGAGGATTGCCGTGAGTTTGAGGCCACCCTGAGACTACACAGTGAATTCCAGGTCAGCCTGAACTAGAGTGAGACTCTACCTCAAAAAAAAAAAAAAAAAAAAAAAAAGAAAAAAAAAAATTCTGATATTAATTTTTCACAATTTATATTCTCTGTGTGAAGTGCAAATGATAAGTATTTTGTATAGCTTTGCAATGTGTTTGCTAATAGATTTGTTTCAGGTTGAATTCTTTCTGAAATGTACATCACATATGAAAACCTCACATCTAGCCAAGTGTAGTAGCACACACCTCTAATACCAGCACTCAGGAGGCTAAGGTAGCATGATCACCATGAGTTCAAGGCCAGCCTGGGCTAGAATGTTACCTTCCCTCAAAAAGGGGGGGCAGGCATGGTGGCACACACCTTTAATCCCAGCACTCGGGAGGCAGAGGTAGGAGGATCGCTGTGAGTTCAAGGCCATCCTGAGACTACATAGTTAATTCCAGGTCAGCCTGGGCCAGAGTGAGACCCTACCTCAAAAAAAAAAAAAAAAAATGCATGGGGTGGGGCAGAGAGATGGCTTAGCAGTTAAGGTGTTTACCTGGGAAGCCTAAGGACCCAGAACCCATGTAAGTCAGATGCACAAGGTGGCACATGTGTCTAGAGTTCATTTCCAGTAGCTAAAGGCCCTGGAATGCCCATTCTCTCCCCGTGTGTGTGTGTGTGTGTGTGTGTGTGTGTGTGTTTCTCAAGTAAATAAATAAAAATTAAAAATTTTTTAAAAAACAAAAGAATAGCCGGGCGTGGTGGCGCACGCCTCCCAGCACTCGGGAAGAGGTAGGAGGATCACTGAAGGTCGAATACATAGTTAAAGCCTGGACTTTTTGCAAAAAAAACAAAAAAAAAAAAAAAACAACAAAAAAAAAACAAAAGAATAACCGCAACAAAGAAAACCTACCTGGGGGAAAAAAGCTCACTAGACTGACATGTTCTGGAGTTTGGTGACCTCCCATCATTGAACCTGGGCCAACAGGCTTTGCAAGCAAGTGCCTTTAACCACTGAGCCAGCTCCCCAGTTCATCAGCTCAGTTTTTTTTTTATTTTTTTGTTTATTTGTTATTTATTTTTTTGAGAGCAACAGACAGACAGAGAAAGATGTTCAGAGAGAGAGAGAATGGGTGCATCAGGGCCTCCAGACACTGCAAATGAACTCCAAATGCATGCACCCCCTTGTGCATCTAGCTTACATGGGTACTGGGGAATCAAGCCTCAAACCAGGGTCCTTAGGCTTCACAGACAAGCACTTAACTGCTAAGCCATCTCTCCAGCCCCAGCTCAGTTTTTAAAAATTTATTTGCAAGGAGAGAGAGAGACTGAAGAGACAGGGATAATGGGTATATGAGGATTTCTAGCCACTGCAAATGAACTCCAGATGCATGTGCCACTATGTGTATCTAGTTTTATGTGGATACTGAGGAATTGAACCCAGGTCATTAGGCTCTGCAGGCAAGCATCTCAACTGCTAAGCCATCTCTCCAGCCCCACTTTGTTTTCAAGGCTGACCTGGAATTCATTATGCAGTCTCAGGCTGGCCTTGAACTCACAGCAATCCTTCTACCTCTGCCTTCCAAGTGTTGGGATTAGAAACAGGTGCCACCACGCCAGGCCAGCTCACTTTTTGAGTGAGCTGGAAGATAGTTTCCTTTTCTGCCCACTGGTATTACAACATGAGGCCCAATAAAAGGCTTCTGAAAAAAGAAACGTTGTTGGCTTCATTTTAGGGTTGGAATGACTGGCTTTATATTCAGAAAAGCTCAGAGCTTCAAAAGCTTCAAAGCTTTGTGTATGGTTATTTTACACCATTACTCAAAGAAAATACTTTAATGAAACAAGTCCTAATTGTGCCATTTAGTCTTTCTGAAATTTATTTTCCTTATTTGCATATTGTACGTTATCATAAAAACTTAATGCATGAATGTCAAAGTTAATTAAGAGCTGCCCAAATATTATTAGTTTAGGTATACTGCAATTGACATTATTAATAAAGGAACAACACCTCCCTATACTCAATTACTCTCTATACTCAGATAAAGGGAACTAATTAAAGTAGAAAAAATGTTAAGTTTTATGGCATAAAACCTACAAATACTTTACCAAAAACCTATTACACAGTAAGCTTTGTGTTAGAAGACATGAGGAATATAAAGAACATGAGAGAACAAGGAAAGTACTGTTTTATAGGTTAGATAGTAAGAGGTAATTATCCAAAGCCAATATGAATTACTGGTAGATTGTCTGCCAGGTTAAACAGACTAACTATGTACTATGTTATTCTTTGATCCTTGCTTTCACATATTTGTGCGTCAAGACCTTGTGGAATTGCTATAGCTACTGACCTCTACAGAGAAAGTCTACCAGTTTAAGAGCTTGAATTTGTCTCACAGAAAACCATTTCAAATGTTTCCTAATTAAAAAAAAGTAGCCGGGTGTGGTGGCGCACGCCTTTAATCCCAGCACTCGGGAGGCAGAAGTAGGAGGATCGCCGTGAGTTCAAGGCCACCCTGAGACTTCATAGTTAATTCCAGGTCAGCCTGGACCAGAGTGAAACCCTACCTCGAAAAAAAAAAAAAAAAAAAAAAAAAAAAAAAAAAAAGTATTTGGGCTGGAGGCCTTGCTGGTTAAGGAGCTTGCTGCAAAGCCTAACAACTGGAGTTCAATTCCCCAGATGCACAAAGTGGCTCATGTATCTGGATTCTGTTTGTAGGGGCTGGAGGCCTTGGCATGCCCATTTTCTCTGTCTCTCCTCTCTATCCCTCTGTCCTTGCAAATAAATAAATAATAATAAATGTTAAAAATGTATCAATTTGGGCTGGAGGTATATCTCAGTGGTAAAATGTCTGCCTGGCATGCATGAAGCCAAGGAGTTATGGTAGAACATAAAAATGAAAAAATAAAATAAAATTTAAAGTGTAGTTTTGTTTTCACTTTTTGCACATGTTGTATGCACGTTCATATGTATATGAGTATGGACCAGAGATTGACATGTCTTCCTCATTCACTGTCCACATCATTTTTGAGATAGGGTCTTGTATTAGTCAGGGTTGTCTAGAGGAACAGAACGGATAGAATGAATTGTATTAAAAGGGAATTTATTGGATTAGTTTACAACAGTCCAGCTATAGCAGGTTGCAGGTCCGAGAGTCAAGTAACCCAGTAGCTGCTCAGTCCACAAGGCTGGAGGCCTCAGCAGTCCCAATCCGGCACTGAAGGCCTGGAGGCTTCCTGTAGAGACGCTGCTCTTCAGCCCACCCTGGTCTTCAGTCCACTCTGGAAAGCAGCAACACCAAACAGCAAGTACCAAGCACCAAGCAGCACCAGCAGCCAGGTGGGAGAGAGAGAGAGCCTTTCTTCCCAGAGCTTCTTTTTATCAACCAGCCCTCCTCCAAGAGGGGCCGCCCACTCTGGGGAAAGGGCTCACCCCTGGGGGAAGGATTCTTCCTTTAGTTAATCCTTCCTAGAGGCAGCCTCAGAGACACACTTATGAGGAATGTCTGTGGATTCCTAAACAAATCAAGTTGACACAAACTTAACCATCACAAGTCTCTTACTGATCCTAGAGTTTTCCAATTCGGCTAGACTTCTGTCTCTGCTTCTCCAGCACTGGGGTTACAGGAGCACACTGCTATGTCTGGCTTTTATGTGGATGTTGCAGTTGCAAAATCAGGCCCTCATGCTTGCAATGCAATCACTTTACTAACTCAGCTGTCTCCCCAGACCCAAACTACAGTTTAAAAAATACATAAATTTTGAGCCCAGCATTGTGGCACATGCCTTTAATCCTGGCACTCAGGAGGCAGAGGTAGGAGGATCACTGTGAGTTCAATACCACCCTGAGACTACATAGTGAATTCCAGGTCAGCCTGGACTAGAGTGAAACCCTACCCCGAAACGCCCCAAAAAAAAACATAAATTTGTTATACAATGTTATAGCCAGAATAATTAAAATAGAAAACTCCTCCATGGTTCTATATCCTAACCTCTGTAGTCTGACTATATCTCACTAAAATACATATGGTGAAGTCTTAACCCCCAATGTGAGGCTTTGGGAAGTATAATAGTTACCTTGTCATTGCTAGGACAAAACACCTGACCAGAAGCAGTTCAAGGGGAAGTTTCATCATGGCAGAGAAAGCATGGAGGAGCAGGAAGCTGTCACATATCTGGGTGAAAGTATTCTAAGTACTGGGCTTGGAAGCTGGGTTAATACCTCAAGGTCTGTCTCCAGTGACCTACTTCCTCCAGCAAGTCTCCACCTCCCAAATTGAGAATGAAGTTCAATAACAAACACATGAGGCTTTGGGGAGACATTTCACAAACTCCTGGGCCCCCATAAACTCATGAACATCTCATGATACAAAAATGCATTCAATCCAACTTTAGAAGACTACATTGAAGATGACACTGTTCAAAAGTCCAAAGTGTAATCTGAGATAGTCTCTTAACCGTGAGCCCTGTAAAATCAAAACATAAATGTTTCCCATGCATAATGGTACAGAGTAAACATTCCCACTGCAAAATGAAGACATAGTAAGCAAAGAGTGGACTAATGTAAGATAGAAAACCAGTAGGGTAAACATAAAATTCCTGCAGTCCACATCTGGTGTCTGGGAGCAATGACAAAATCTCTGGGCTCTAAATTCTGCCCCTCCATCCTCAGCTGCTTGCCTTCAGGGTAGAGCCATTTGAGTCAGAGTGAGCAGCTTTCCCTGGCAGCTGTCCCAGAGCCCTGGCACCTCAAAAATCCTGGGGAGTGAGCCGGGCGTGGTGGCGCACGCCTTTAATCCCAGCACTCGGGAGGCAGAGGTAGGAGGATCGCCGAGAGTTCGAGGCCACCCTGAGAAAATTCCAGGTCAGCCTGGACCAGAGTGAGACCCTACCTCGCAAAACCAAAAAAAAAAAAAAAAAAAAAAAAAGTCCTGGGGAGTCTCCACTGCACTCCACAGTTTATCCCCACAACTCCATGCCATAGCCTTATAGGGTCTCCTTTGCAGGGACTTCAACAACCCTACCTCACATCCCCCAATGGCCATTAAAAATATGTGTTGCCAATCTAATAATCCTCTCCTGCATTTGTCAGACCTCTGAAACCAGTTCCAGGTAGGTGAGAATGACACAATTTGCTGATGGGGGTGGGTGGGGGGAATAAAGCCAACTTTGAGGAACAGGTCTTTCCTTCAGCATTCTCCCTTCAAATCCCTTCTTTCCAAAGAGTTTGCATTCCTCTTACTGTCCCAATGCAGAACACCTGGCCTAACTCATTGTTGGTAATCTCTGAAACAATTGCAGCTGAGCTAATGCAGAATCCAATCCTGCTAATATATCCTCTAGCAAACACACCAGACCATTACTTTTTTGTTTGTTTGTTTGTTTGAGGTAGGGTCTCACTCTAGCCCAGGCTGATCTGGAATTCACTATGTAGTCTCAGGCTGGCCTCAAACTCACAGTGATCTTCCCACCTCTGCCTTCTGAGTGCTGGAATTAAAGGCATGTGCCACCAGGCTCAGCTTTCCCCCACCCTCAAGGTAGGGAGTTTCACTCTAGCCCAGGCTGATCTTGATCTCACTCTGTGCTCCCAGGCTGGCCTTTAACACACAGCAATGCTCCTACCTATGCCTCCCAAAGGCTGGGATTAAAGGTGTGAGCCACCATGCCCAGTCCATTACTTTTAAATTTAACTTTGCTTAAGCTTTCAAGACATGGGAAGAATGAAGCTTGAATATCACATGAACTGCCTCTAGCTCAGTATCAAAAAAGTTCTTTTTCTCTGAAGCCTCATAAACAAGTCTCCATAGTCCACAGTTCTCTCTGCATTTAGATCCTTCAGACATTCATTAGAATGGCCTATTGAGTTCTGCTTACAGTGCTGCAAGGTATCTCTTAGTACTAAGTTCCAAATCCTTCCACATTTCTCTTGTAACTTAGTTCCAAAAGGCCATAAACTATGTAGGCTTAAGGCTGAAATGGCCCCATTTCTTAGTACCAATGTTTCTGTTGTAGTTACTTTCTCATTGCTGGAACAAAACACCTAATCAGAGTCAGTTTATGGGAGGAAAATTTTTATATTAGGCTTACAGGTTTTTTTTTTAAATATTTTACTTTATTTATTTATTTGAGAGAGAGAGAGATACAGAAATAGGCAGGTAGAGAGAGAGAGAGAGAGAGAGAGAGAGAGAGAGAATGGGTGCGCCAGGGCCTCCAGCCACTGCAAACGAACTCCAGATGCATGCACCCCCTCGTGCATCTGGCTTACGTGGGTCCTGGAGAATTGAGCCTTGAACCGGGGTCCATAGGCTTCATAGGCAAGCGTTTAACCGCTAAGCCATCTCTCCAGCCCAAGCTTACAGTTTTGAGAGGAGCTTCATCATGAAAGGGAAAAAGCATTGTAGAACAAGAAGCTGTCACATATCTGGGTGGAAATAGTGTGAGTACTGGGCTTGGAGCTGGGCTAATAAGCCTCATGGTCTGTCCTCACTGACACACTGCCTCAGGCTAGGCTCCACCTCCCAAATTGCCATCAGCTGGGGACTGAGTATGAAGGTTAATCACAAATACATGAGACTATGGGGGACCATTCCCATTTAAACTACCACAGGGTGTGATTAGGTAATGAAGGCAGAGTTCTTAGTAGGACTAGTGCCCTTTGTTTTCTTGCTCCTTTCTACCCTGCGGTGTCACAAGAACCAGCCATCTATGAAACAGGAAGCAGACCTTCACCAGATACCAAATTTACTGATTTGACACTACCTCCAGAATTATGAGAACTTCTGCGCAACCATGTAAAAGCCAGATGCACAAGGTGGCACATGCATCTGGAGTTCATTTGCAGCAGCCAGAGAACCTGGCACACCCATTCTCACACACACTCTCTCTCTGTGTCTTGTCTCTCTTCTCTCTGCTTACAAATAAATATACTTTTATATATATATAAAAAGCTCCCCAATCTATGGTACGCAGTTATAGTGGTCTAAGCGGACAAAAACAATAACAACACATCACTTTTTCTTTTAGGGATGTGTTGGTAGTATGAGTGTGAGTATGTATGTGGGAGCACTTGTGTTTGCAGGTGCATGTGCACCTGTGTGCTATGGAGGCCAGAAGATAATCTCAATTGTTGTTCCTCAGGAACACTGTCCACCTCCTTTGAGATAAGGCCTGTTGTTGGTTTGGAAAACACCAAGTAGACTATACTAGCTGGTCAGAGAGCCCCAGGAATTGGACTGTCTTTGCTTCCCCTACACTGGAATTACAGGTGTTCCACACCCAGCATTTTACATGGGTACTGGGGATCAAACAGGTCATTATACTTGTATGGAAAGTACTTTACCAACTGAGCTATCTCCTCAGCATTTCTCTTTGCTTTATTTTGTTTGTTTTTTAAAAATAGGGTCTCATGTATTCCAGGCTGGTCTTGAAGTCCTGATTCTTGTGCCTCCTCCTCCAGCTTTGGAACTGTTTTCTTATTCTGAGTACCCGTCCTCATAACATGGTCTTCCTGTAGATCAGGCAAGCGTCCAATGTCATAAACCCTGGTGTCTGCTAACAAACTGACATGAGAATTAAAGAGCTACTGTTATCAGCAGGAACAAGGAAGCTTGAAGCTACAATTGGTTATTTCTCTTCCTTGTTCTCTTACTTGTGTATTGTACTGTTTTTCCAAATACCCAGTTTTCTGTTTTTAATTTACCCTTTTGAGATAAGCTAAACTACTGATTTTTTTTTGTTGTTGTTGTTGCTGTTGTTGTTGTTTGAGGCAAGCCCAACAGACTGGCCTTTTTTTTTTTTTTTTTTTTTTTATGTGAGAGAGTGAGAAAGAGAGAAAATTGGTGCCCCAGGGCCTCCAGCCACTGCAATCAAACTCCAGACAGATGCACCCTTTTGTGCGCATGTGTGACCTTGCACACTTGTGTGACTTTGTGCATCTGGCTTAGTGGGACCTGGAGAGTTGAACATGAGTCCTTAAGCTTTGCAGGCAAGCATTTTAACTGCTAAGCCATCTCTCCAGCCCTGATATTCTTTTTAATTGATAAAGTGTCTGGGCTGGGTGTGGTGACACATGCCTTTAATCCCAGCACTTGGGGTGGGGGGCAGAGGTAGGAGGATCATTGTCAGTTTGAGGCCAGCCTGAAACTACATAGTGAATTCCAGGTCAGCCTGCTAGAATAAGACCCTACCTTGAAAAACAAAAAACAACAACATAAAAAGGTCTCTTGTAGCCTAGGTTGGCCTGGCACTTACTATGCAGCCAGAGATGACTTTGAACTCCTTTCATGATCCTTCTGTTTTCCTCTCCCAAGTGCTGGGATTATAGGCATGTACCACTTGGCCTGCTATCAGAATCTTCAATTAAGCCTTTTACATCAGCCAGGCAAATGTGAGAAGCAGGATCCTTGAGTTCAAAAACTCCATTAAGCATCCAGTAATGCAATGGGTTAATCATCCCTCTGTTACCATATAGCAGTCTTTCCATGGTGAGGATGGAGGCAGCCTGGCGTGTTAGCACTGAGCAGCCTCCCCAGGAAAGTACTGATGAAGCCATCTCACAGTTAAATCTAAGTATATCCTGGGTTTTGTCTCATGGTTCCTATAAGTTGAAAGACTGCCAAAGAAAGGGTGGAGAGAAATTAAGAGCTTCTCTCTCCCCAGTTCTGTCCCCAGCTATAACAAACCCAGTTTCTTTTACTAATATTTAATCTCTGGGTTTATTCTTTTAGAATGTACTGAGCAATGAACCTAAAAGATTGGTTACACCTATGACAGGAGTTCATCCAAAAATACATTCAGGAAATATATTATTAGGAAGCTATGAAAGCTTGTTGCAGTTATGTTGCAGTCAATGCTGGGACAAATATCTGACCAAAAGAGCAGCTTATGGGAGGTAAGGGTTTATTTCAGGTTTACAGATTCCAGGGGAAGTTTAATCATGCTGGAAGAATCTGGATCACTCCATCATACACCCATAGCAAAGATACAACCATTGGCATCAGCAAACATGAATAGCCAGAGCTCAAGCTGGCTCTCAACACACCTAGTAGGGCTGGACTCAAGACTTGCCCCCAGTGACACACCTCCTCCAGCAAGGCTCTGCCTGCTGAAGACTAACTAGGAAGCTTAATCAAAAATACCTTATAGGGCTGGAGAGATATCTTAACAGTTAAGGGGCTTGCCTGCAAAGCCTAAGGACCCAGGTTCAATTCCCCAGTACCCATGTAAGCCAGATGCTGAAGGTGGCATATGCATCAAGTTTGTTTGCAGTGGCTAGAAGGCCTGGCATGCCCATTCTCTCTCTCTCTTTCTTCCTGTCTCTCAAATAAATAATTAAATAAAATATTTTAAGAAAAATCTTTAGAGCTTGGTGTAGTGGCACATATCTTTAATCCAGCACTCAGGAGGCAGAGATAGGAGGATTGCTGTGAGTGTGAGGCCATCCTGAGACTACATAATGAATTCCAGATCAGCCTGGGCTAGAGTGATACCCTACCTAGAAAACCCAGGAAAAAAAAATACCTGAGTCCAGGGTGGAGAGATGGTTTATCAGTTAAGGCACTTTCCTGCAAAGCCAAAGGACTCAGGTTCAATTCCCCTGTACCAATGTAAGCCAGATGCATATGGTAGCACACGTCCGGAGCTCATTTGCAGTGGCTAGAGGCCCTGACACACCCATTCTCTTCCTCTCCCTCTCCCCCTTCTCTCTTTCTTTCTCTCACACACAAGTAAATAAAGTAAGTAAATAAAAATGAAAGTACCTGAGGGCTGGAGAGATGGCTTAGTGGTTTAAGGCACTTGCCTGTGAAGCTTAAGGACTCAGGTTCAAATCCCCAGTACCCACATAAGCCAGATGCACAAGGTGGCACATGCATCTGGAGTTCATTCGCAGCAGCTAGAGGTGCACCCTATTCTCTATCTCTCAAATAAAAATAAAAATTAAAAAAAAAACCTGTCGGGGGCTGGAGAGATGGCTTAGTGGTTAGGCGTTTGCCTGCTAAGCCAATGGATCCTGGTTCAACTCTCCAGGACCCATATAAGCCAGATGCACAAGGGGGCGCACGTATAAGGACCCATATAAGCCATCATGTACAAGGGGGGAGTTTGTTTGCAGTGGCTGGAGACCCTGGCATGCCCATTCTTTCTTTCTTTCTTTCTCTCTCTCTCTGCCTTTTTCTCTCTCAAATAAATAAAACATAAATAACATAAATAAATAAATAAATAATTTTAAAAGACCTTTCTATGGGGGACATACATTTACATTCACCACCACAAGGCTTGAATACAAAGCATGCAGCCTACATGCTTGATCATGTAGTGAATCATGCTGAACCAATAATGTGCTACCATGCAACTAGCTCAATGCTGTACAAAGTGTCCCTTGAGGAGCTCGAAGTCTGGAGCAGAGCTGTCTTATATCAAATGTTGATGCCACAAAAATAACACAGGACTTGTTGGGTGAGAAGAGAAGCACAATGGAGGTGTAGCTAACCTAGTCTTGGGAACTCACAGAAAGGGTCCTGGAGGAGGTAAAGTCCTAGCTCAATCCTGGAAAAATGATTCAGAGATTAAAGGGTGTGTAGTATAGAAAATCTTGGCTTACGTGGGTCCTGGAGAGTCAAACCAGGATCCCTTTGGCTTTGCAGGCTAATGCCTTAACTGCTAAGCCATCTCTCCAGCCCCCCAATAGGTCTTTTTATATGATGGAAAATTTTTGTGTGTGCATTGTTCAATACAGTTGTAGCCATAAGTGACTACCAAGCACTTAAAATGTGGTCAGTGTGAAGACCAAAAGAGAGATTAAGATATAATGTGTGTGCGTGTGTGTGTGCAGAGAACTCCAGCTGAATATGCTACTTTGTGCATCTGGCTTTAGTGTGAGTGCTGGGGAATCAAACCCAGGCCAGTAGACGTCACAAATAAGCATCTTTAACCACTTTGCCATCTCTCCAGCCCAGTACTTTTAAAAAATACTTTATTTGAGAGAAAGTCGGGGGGGGGAGGTGCTGGGGAGAGAATATGAACGGGTACACCAGGGCCTCCAGCCACTACAAATGAACTCAGGGCACATGTGTCACTTTGTGCATTGGGCTTTATGTGGGTACTGGGGAACTGGACCCCAGCCCTTAGGCTTTGCAGGCAAAAGCCTTAATCGCTGAGCTATCTCTCCAGCTCTTCAGAACTAATTAAAATTATTTTTACTTATTTTGTGTGTGTGTGTGGGGGGGGGGAGAGAATGAGAATGGATGCACCAGGGACTCCCACGACTGCAAATGAACTCCAGATGCATGTGGCACTTTGAATATCTGGATTCACGGGTATTGGCTAATTGAAGCCTGGCCAAGCAAGTGCATTTAACTGCACAGCCATCTCCTCAGCCCAGAACTAAAATTTTAATTAATTGAAGTTATTGTAATTAAATAACCACATGTGGCTAGTGGCTACTATGTTGGACAGCTGGACTCCTGTCTCCTAAGAAAACGATGCCTTGACTCATGCTTTCATTCCTCATCTCCTACCCACTCCTCTTTCACTCTAGCTTTAAATTAATATATTGTGTGGGCTGCTCTGGGCAAGAATATATTGGTTCCAAATCCAACTTATCTGTATTCATCTGCTTTTGATAGTACTCACAACTGCCTCACAATCGCACTCTGAACACTCTTGGCTCTTTGGGTGTGGCGGGGCACATTCTTCAGGTTTCTCTCCCGCCTCATTGGTCTTCCTTCTCAGGTGCATCCTCCTTCCTTTCTCTAATTTTGAAAGATTCATGTTCACCCAGCCTCAGTCCCTAGTATTACCTTTCCTCTTCCTTAAGATCTTTTCCCTAATGAAAGGGGCAGAGAAATGGAATTATAGTTTAGGCTTTTCTCTGCGATTAGAAAACAATCCAAATTTCTTTGCATAACCAAAGGTCTGGATGATGTGCCACTTCTTCACCTGCCATTCGCTTCTCATTCACAGATAGCTTTATATGCTGTCCTCCACCAGTAGGACAGTGCGTTTCAGCCTTTCCCTGGCTTTGCTCTTTCCTCAAGCCTTGGCCTGAATGTCACCTCCTACTACCACTACAAGTTATATCCTTGTTTTCCCTTCGTTTGTTTTCTTCACAATAGATTCATGATCACTCCTTCGGGTCGGCCGCTTCCATCCTGTGGGAGAGCGGACCACGGGGTTCTGGACACACACCTACTCCGGGTGGCCGGTGGGTAGGAGCGGGCGGGAACCCACGCCGCGCAACCCAGGTCGACTGGAGACGACCCCGATGCCGCCGCCCGCCTCCGTGGAGGCCCCGCCCCTTCCGGCCGGCGGACTCCGGGCCTCTGGGCGGCGGGGGCCGGGGCACCGCTCGGCCCGCCCCTTTCTCCCGCCGCCCCGCCCCGCCCCGCGCCGCCCGCTGTCACAGAGCCGGTGTATGCAGAGCGGCTGTCGTCGCCCGCTGCTGCGAGTCGTGGGCCCGAGCTTCTCGCTGCTGACCCGCCAGCCGCTTCTCCCGTGTCCTCGCCGCCCCATGAAGCCTCTGGTCGTGTTCGTCCTCGGCGGGCCGGGCGCCGGCAAGGGGACCCAGTGCGCGCGCATCGTGGAGGTGAGGCCGGCGGCGGAGGGCTCCGGGAGCTCGGCGCGCTCGAGCCGCGCGGGCCGCGGACTACGAGTCCCGGCGGCCCCCGCGCCGCCCGCGTGGCCCCGGGCAGGGGGTCTCCGGCGCGCGGCGTTTCGGGGCGCTAGCGTGCGCAGGCCGGCCGGGGTGGGGGGGGCTGCTTTGTGTCTCCGGCTTGAGTACATTTTGGGGACCCGGTGTAACTCCAGAGTGGGATGGGACAGTTCTCGGGGAGGGCCAGCATCTGGGGCCCGGCGCGGAGGTCAGTGCCGCTGTTTGCGGAGGGTGAGCTCGGGGAAGCGCGCCTTTGGTCTGAAACGGACTCTGGCCTTTTTCTTTCTCTTTCCCCCTTTCTGTGCCTATCCGTGGGCTGAGCACTGAGCCAACCGGCCGGCCCAGGTCAAGCAAGATCTATGCTTCTTCTGCCCCACCCACAGCAGGCTCCAGGGCATGGCCAGCGCAGTGACTACACCCGGATCTTGCGGTTGGAAAAGCATCTGGGAGGTGTACGGAGGTCAAGCTTTTACCCTTTGGCCCGTCTGCCAACTCACTCCTAACACCTGTGGGCGTCGCTACCTTTCTGTGATCCTCCCTTGTCCGTTCTCATGCAATAAAAGGCTCTGCTCTCTGACGGACTGAGAATGTAAAACACCGCTCAAGTCAAATTCTGTTACATTTCCCCTTTTTGCTTTGAGGCGTGACAAGTTTACCAATAATTCAGTGCTGTTAATATTTAGGGTCTCGAGTGCCAGAAACAGAGAAGGGAGCAAAGACATTAGACTCAATCAGCGGTTCAAACCTTGCCTCTGCCATGACTTTTTCCAGTCCTGGAGATGTTAGCTGCAGTGATACTATTAGAAGGGGTCATGGACAGTCAGGGGAATGCCTGGGAAGAAGAAAAGATGGCTAGAGACACTAGTGTGGTAAATTACTGTTAAATTCAGTGGCCAACGAGCTTTTGACTTAGAAATTCTAAGATCGTTTTCCTCTTTTCCCAGGACACAGCCTATATTCGCTTCCAACTTTTACTTTCGTGATCATACATTCAACTCCTGTCCTATATTTTATTCTCTAAAGAGTGCTTGGAAAAAGTAGGATGTGTTCTAAAAGTCACTGTGTTTTCTACAGCTGTGTGTATAATTACTGATCACCTTTAGAAACTATAGTTTTTTCTCATTTTTATTGTTTTCACTTTTGTTTTTGTTTTTTCGAGGCAGGGTCTCAATCTAGCCCAGGCTGACCTGGAATACACTCTGTAGTCTCAGTGTGGCCTCGAACTCAATGGTGATCCTCCTACCTTTGCCTCCTAAATGGTTGGATTAAAGGCGCCACCACACCAGCTGTTTTCACTTTTCATAAGACAAATGACAAGTGGTTTAAGGTTTTTGTTTTATAAGTGAAATGACTTAAAATATAAATATCATACTAAGGGAAGGGGCAGACTTTAGAATCAAACACAGATATGAATTCAAACCCTGACTCTGCAGTTACTATTTTTTTAGCCCTAGAGAAGTTACTTTTAGCTTGAACTCCCTTGTAAGAAAAGAGAAACTAGAAATGTCTATCTTATGTGGTAATTATAAATATTAAATCAGGCAAAAAATCTGGCACACACATGCAAATAATTTATTCTCTACTTTAAACTTCCTGTCTTATATTTATAATTTTTTAAAGAATTTATTTGTATTTATTTATTAGAGCCAGAGAGAGAGGGGGGAAAGAGATAGAGAGGGTGAGCGCTCCAGGGCCTCCAGCCACTGCAAATGAACTCCAGAGGCATGCGCCACCGTGTGCATCTGGCTTACGTGGGACCTGGAGGATTGAACTGGGGTCTTAGGCTTTGCAGGCATGCGTCTTAACCACTAAACCATCTCTCCAGCCCTATAATTTTTAAAAAAAGATTTTATTTGTATTTATTTATTAGAGACAGAGAGAAGGAAAGAGAGAGGGAGAATGAGAATGGGCGCGCCAGGGCCTCTAACCACTGCAAACAAACTCCAGATGCATCTGGCTTACGTGGGACCTGGAGAATCGAACAGGGGTCCTTAGGCTTCACAGGCATGTGCCTCAACCACTAAGCCATCTCTCCAGCCCTTATATTTATAATTTTTATTTGTTTATTCTTTTTTTTTTTTTTTTTTTTTGGTTTTGCAAGGTAGGGTCTCACTCTGGTCCAGGCTGACCTGGAATTAGTTTCAGGGTGGCCTGGAACTCTCAGCGATCCTCCTACCTCTGCCTCCTGAGTGCTGGGATTAAAGGTGTGTGCCACCACGCCCAGCTCTTGTTTATTCTTAGAAATTGAACAACTTTATTTAGTACACTGCCACAGGCAGCAGGTGGGGTGATAATAAGAGTACTACCTGCAACCAGTAAGGTTTATTTTGAAGCTGCATTACTTTTTCTTCTTAAGTTTTATTTTTGGCAATTTCACACATGTATATGTCATGTATTTTCATCATATTTAACCCCATTACCCTCCACTCCTGCTAAACCCCAGTCTTCTCAACTAGTCCCTAAAAGTATTCTTTAAAATGTAGTGATGACATCTATAGTTGAGTGTACTTAAATATTTTGTTTCTCAGTTTATAATGTATCTTTAAATGTCCATATCCATCCTAATATACCCACATTACTCCACTGGATTAAAAAATATATATCCAGGTGGCTGGGAAGATGGCTCAGAAGTTAAAGGCACTTGCTTGCAAAGCCTGCTCCCCTGAAATCAATTCCTCAGCCTCCCACGTAATGCTGGTTCAGCATTTGAGCATTCATTTGCAGTGGCAAGAGTCTCTGGCATACCCACATGTACCCTGACAAATAAATAAATAATTAAAAAAATAATTGTTCAGTAACTAGTATTTATACTTTGTTCAGTAATAGCTGATAATATTATTTTAAACTTGTTAATTATCAATTATAAGATTTAATTTTTTAAAAAGATTTTTATTTATTTATTTATTAGAGACAGAGAGAGAGAGAGAGAGGGAGAGTGAGAATGGGCGCGCCAGGGCCTCTAGCCACTGCAAACGAACACGTGCGCCCCCCTTGTGCATCTGGCTTACGTGGGACCTGGAGAATCGAACTGGGATCTTTAGCCTTTGCAGGCAAATGCCTTAACCGCTAAGCCATCTCTCCAGCCCTTAATTTTTTTTTTTTTAATTATTAGAGACAGAAAGAGGCAGAAAAGAGTGAGAATGGGCACACTAGGGCCTCTACCCACTGCAGACAAACTCCAGATGCATGTGCCACCATGTGCATCTGGCTTATTTGGGTACTGGGGTTGAACCTGGGTCCTTAGGCTTTGCAAGCAGGTGCCTTAACTGCTAAGCCATCTCTCCAGCCCAGATTATGTTCTTTAATGTATATTAATGTTTTTGACAGTATTGGGTGTTAAACCAAGAGTCTCATACATACTAGGCAAGTTCTCTACCACAGAGTTATGTTGCATTCCTCTTTTTAATTTTATTTATTTTTGTTTGTTTGTTTTCTGTTTTTCAAGGTAGGGTTTCACTCTGGTCCAGGCTGACCTGGAATTAACTATGTAGTCTCAGGGTGGCTTCAAACTCACGGCAATCCTCCTACCTCTGCCTCCCAAGTTCTGGGATTAAAGGCATGCATCACCACACCCGGCTTTAATTTTTATTTTGAAACAGGGTCTAAGTTGCTCATAGTAGCTTTGAACTCATTCTGTAGCTGACCCAGATCTTGAACTTAAGATTCTCCTGCCTCAGCCTCATGCATAGCTGATACCAAAAGTCTGTTTAAATTAAACTATTTTTACCTATCATCTTTCATGAACCTCTTTGCTGTTGGTTACAGTTGCCATAAATGTTAACCTGATTATCAGCCAATTCTAGACAATTTGTAACTGAGCATTTGCTATCCCCTTGCTGATTAAATAAACACTGGAATATCTATAATCACTTAAGTAAGGTATTTTTCCCTTTGCATGTTTTTTTTTGGCTCAATATTTCATTACATAGGACATTTTAAACTGAATCCCAAAAGATTGTAATTTTTGAAATTAATTTTTTTCTGTTGGGAAAATGTTATATAACTAAGTGTTAAATTCCCCAACCATCATGTCAAAGCTATTTTAATTCACAGGGTACCTGAAATGTGCTGAAATAGAATTGTTTCTGTGGGGAAATTACCTTGATTTCTAAGTTGCTGCCAGAAGTTGGTTTTTTGATTTTGAGACAGAATCTCACTATGGAGCTCAGGCTGGCCACTTAACTATTCTGCCTCAGCCTCCCAAGTACTAGGAATATAGATGTGTGCCACCATGCTGTCAGAAGTACACCTTTGAGTTCAGCTACAGAACCCAGAGGATGGTGCCCTTGGCCTCAGGAGCTTTGCAGTTAGGGAAGGAAATGAGGAAAGCTTATGCTTATACTTTTTTTTCCCCTGGAAGCAAATTCTCTATTAATTGTTCCATGAGGAAGAAAAGGAAAAAGGCAAATCTGATATTCTGATATAGTGTCTTTTGTTGATGTTGCCGTCTGGGAAGAAGACTTAGTGGGGAGGTCTGAAGGATTGACTTTACCCATTTATTTGTGCTAGTCCTTTTTTGCTTTTTATTTTGTTTTGCTCTCTACTTGATTATATCTAAATCTGTGTCATCTTGTAATTATTTTTTAAATTAGCCATTTTCTAAATCAGTTCAATACAAGTGCTCATAGTGGAATTATTGTAAAATGGCTTTTTTTTCCCTTAAAACTCATGAAGGCAGGGCTGGGAAGATAGCTCTGTCAATTAATGGTTTGCCTTGCAAACATGAGTACCTGAGTTTGATCTGCAGTACCCATGTAAATGCCAGTGGTGGTAGTGTGTACCTTTAATCCCAGCACTGAGGAACTGGAGATAGGTGGATATCTGGAGCTCTCTGGCTAGTCAGTCTAGCTAGTGAGAGACCCTATCTCAAAAAGAGGTGGGCAGTGTACTTGAGGATGACACTTGGTGTTGTCCTCTGGCCTACACACACACACAAGCTCAAACACATGAATACATATGTACACCACACACACACATGTGCAAGACAAAATCATGATGGCAGTGCTATGCCATTTTCAAATTTTCAGAAATTTATGTTTGTTTTGACCCAAGAAAAATTATAATACCATAACACCCCCAATTTTGCATGTGTTAGTTGGAAAAAATATTTAAATTTCTCTTTTTACAAATTGTGAACATTTTATCATTTAAAAAAATATTTATTTACTTGAGTGTGGCGGGGGGTGGAATGGGAGCTCCAGTGCTTCTAGCCAGTGAAAACAAACTCCAGACTCACGTGCCACCTTGTGTATCTGGCTTATGTGGGTACTGGGGAATCTAATTTGGGTCCTTAGGTGTCACAGACAAGCACCTTAACCATTAAGCCATCTCTCCACTCCAAAATATTTTATTTATTTATTTGAGAGAGAAAGAGGGAGATAGAAAGAGAGAGAGAAAATGAGAATGGGCATACCAGGGCCTCCAGCCACTGTAAACAAACTCCAGACCCATGCGCCTTGTGCATCTTGCTTTATGTGGGTACTGAGGGAATTGAACCTGGGTCCTTAGGCTTTGCAGGCAAGTGCCTTAACTGCTAAGCAATCTCTCCAGCCCTTTGTTTACATAAACAAATTATGACTAAAACTATCCATTCCATGTTCATCATCCATGTTATAACTTTCTTCAGGGTTTGTTTGCATGGGTGACTCATATTTGCATATTCACTGTGTTCAGGAAAAGTTTTGAATGATACTGAATTTAAATATATAGAAATCAGACACCTGGAGTTGGAGAGATGGCAGTCTGTAAAGTTACTGCTGCACAAGCATGAGTGACTGAGACTGGATGCTCCATCCACATAAATGCTAGGCCTGGAGATACATGTGCTTGGGAGGCAATGGCAGGCAGATCCTTGGAGCAAGATGGCTAACTAGATTAGCTAAATTGGTGAATACAGGGTTCAGCGAGAGACCCTGTCTCAGTGTGTAAAGTGGAGACAATGTAAACCTCTGGACTACTCATGCACAGATGCATATGCACAGATACCATGCACACACAAAAATAAATCTAAACTTCTGTTTTTAATTTTTTTCTTTAAATTTTATTTTATTTTCATTTATTAGGGAGAGAGAGAAAGAGAGGGAGGGAGAGCGAGAATGGGCATGCCAGGGACTCCAACCACTGCAAACGAACTCCAGATGCATGTACTACCATGTGCATCTGGCTTATCTGGGTTCTGGTGAATTGAACCTGGGTCCTTAGGTTTTGCTGGCAAGTGCTTTAAACACTAACCCATCTCTCCAGCCCTGAAACTTTTCTGTTTTTGTCTCCATTTTTAAAAAAATTTTATTGAAAACTTCTATACTTACAGACAATAAACCATGATATTTCCCTCCCCTCCCTCATTTTCCCCTTCACAACTCTGCTCCATCATATCCCCTCCCTCACTCCGTTATCTCTCTTTTATTTTGATGTCATCATCTTTTTCTTCTATTATGAGGGTCTTGTGAAGGTCTCCAGTTTTGTACATTGTATATAGCCTATACTAGGTATTTAGTAAGTAGTTATTGAATAAATATTGATGATAGAAGACAGAACTTTATCCTGTACTTTAAAAAATTTGGTCCTCTGGGGGTGCCCAAGTAGTGGGTAGCCTTCCCACTTTCTGGGTAAGGGAGAGTAATGAGACCTAGCTCTGTCTTTCTCATAGTTCTCATGTGACATTTCTGCTTATTTCAGTGAATGAATGGTAAGTATGCTGAGCAGATTTTCAAAAGCTTTTGATTACATATTTCAGATCACATTTGCACTAAAAAAAAAAAAAAACTAGATAGGAAAAATCTGTAGACCTTAGCGTCCAGTCTAATGTTTAAGAATAGGATTTTTTTTTCCTACTGATGAGGTATGGTTGTGGAATAATTTTTTTGTTTTGTTTTGTTTTTTGAGGTAGGGTTTCACTCTAGCCCAGGCTGACCTGGAATTCACTATGTAATCTCACGGCGATCCTCTTACCTCTGCCTCTCAAGGGCTGGGATTAAAGGCATGTGCCACCACACCTGGCTAATTTTTTGATTTTTTAAGGTAGGGTTTCACTCTAGCCCAGGCTGACCTGGAATTTGCTTGTAGTCTCAGGCTGACCTCAAATTCATGGCTCTCCTCCTACCTTGGCCTCCCAAGTACTGTGATTAAAGACATGTACCACTACATCTGGCCTATTTTTTTCTATTTGTTTGTTTCTTTATTTATTGGTTTTTTGAGGTAACCCAGGCTGACCTGGAATTCACTATACTGCAGTGTCAGGGTGGCCTGGAACTCATGACAGTCCTCCTACCTCAACCTCCTGAGTGCTGGGATTAAAGGCGTACGCCACCATGCCTGGTTAGATTTTTAATATTCAGTAGAGTCATTCTATTTTCTAGGAAAGAAACTGTATCCTTTCAAAGGCTTTACTTACATATTTAATTCATTTTTGTCTGTAGCTGCAGAATATTCTGGATATTGCCCTAGTTTGGTTGTACCATCTCATGTGATGGACATTCAGGACAATTTCTGGGGGTCCTTTGGCTATTTGTTGTAGCTATGCTTCAGTAAACACACTTCCTTGTAAATATAACTTTGCTATGGATACTTTTGTTTTATAACCAGGATTCTTATATGTGGATTGCTGGATCAGAAGGCTTGTGCATTTTAAAATTTTAATTGATAATTTTTCCAGTTATTTTGAAAAAGCATTATATTTGAATTTTCCAGAAAAAAGAGAAGTATTCAGCGATTGATACCCAAAGGGTGCTTACTTGGGGAATTGGCTGACGATTGTAAAGGCCAAGAAGTCACATGATAATCCATATGCCAGTTGAGTGTAAAGCCCGGAGAACCTTAAGTTCAGATGAAGCAGCAGGAGACGAATGCTGCAGGACCCCGGTTCGATTCTCCAGGACCCACGTAAGCCAGATGCGCAAGGGGGCACATTCATCTGGAGTTCGTTTGCAGTGGCTAGATGCCCTGGCATGCCTATTCTCTCTCTCTCTCCTCTTCTTTCTTTCTCTCAAATAAATAAATAAATGAAATAAATATTTTTTTTTAAAAAAAAAGAAAGAAAAGGCTAGGCATGGTGGCATACATCTTTAATCCCAGCAATTGGGAGGCAGAGGTAGGAGGATGGATGTGAGTTCAAGGCCATCCTGGGACTACGGAGTGAGTTCCAGGTCAGCCTGGGCTACAGTGAGACCTAACCTTGTGGGGAGGGTGCAGAAAAAGGAAAAGAAAAGAAAGTAAATATAAGTCTAGGGCATTTATGAATTTGTCTGCAGGTACCTTGGCACATAGTTTGGGGACCAAGAGCTTAAATATCATTTTCTCTATAAAATTTACTGTGGCATTTTTAGACTAGGTTTCTCAATATGCTTCATAACATTTATTGGTTTGTAATTCTGTTGTTTTATGGCTATAATTCATATATATATAATTCATATAAGAATTTTAGACTTTTAAAAAATTTTCTGTTTTGGTTTTTGAA
Organism: Orientallactaga sibirica; assembly: GCA_036365145.1. NCBI lineage: Eukaryota > Metazoa > Chordata > Mammalia > Rodentia > Dipodidae > Orientallactaga > Orientallactaga sibirica. Next base: position 39,415,038 of record JAEOAD010000015.1, on the reverse strand, counting down.
GTAGGTTTTTGCTGTAGCTCAGGCTGATTTGGACACCACTATATAGTCTCAGGCTGGCCTCCAACTCACAGTGATCTTCCTACCTCGGTCTCCTGAGTACTGGGATAAAGGGTGTGTAACCACCACACTTGGCAAAGATTGTAGTTTTTTTTTTAATTTTTATTTTTTATTGACAACTTCTATACTTACAGACAATAAACCATGATATTTCCCTCCCCTCCCCCTTTCAGAACTCCACTCTCCATCATATCCCCTCCCTCTCTCCATTAGCCTCTCTTTTAAATTGATGTCACCATCTTTTTCTCCTATTATGAGGGTCTTGTGAAGGTATTGCGAGGCACTTGTGAGGTCATGGATATTAAGGCCAATTTCTGTCTGGACAGTTGCATTGTAAGGAATGATACCCTTCTTTTGGCTCTTACATTCTTTCCTCCACCTTTTCTGCAATGGACCTTGAGCCCTAGAGGGTATGATAGAGATGTTTCAGTGCTGGACACTCCTCCATCCCTTCTTCTCAGCACTATGTTGCCTTTTGGGTCATCCCAGTGGTCATTGCCATCTGAAAAGAGAAGCGTCTCTAACCAGAAGTGAGAGTAGCATTAATATATGAATATAAACATTAAGTGTAGTGCTTTCAGGGCAATTTGGTAGGAATAATGTATACATTTAGCCAGACAAGAGCAGGCTTTATACCCCTAAGGCTCATGACCTCCCCTGCCATAAGCTTTTGATTAGATTTTTCAGTACCAGGCATGTATTCCCTCCCATAGAGCAGGTCTCCAGCCCAATTAGAGAGCAGTTGATTTCCCCCAGAACAGACATGCCACTATAGCACCCGTTCGGTCATTTGACCTGTCTGGCCAAACTTGAGGTTTCCAGTGTCCACTGTTTTCACCACTGATGACTTCTGTCTCCCATATGGCTGCATGCAGTGCAGCTTTTTCCAGCTTTCAGTTGGCTGTTTACAAGGAGAAGGTTTTCAGCTCAGCACCAGCTTGATTTCTCAGTGACCTTGCTGCCCAGGCATGTGAAGTCTTCAGCAATAGGGTCTTACCATCTGTTACTCATAGAAAACCAAGGGCCTTGGCAATAGCCTATAGTGTTTTGGAGGTAACAGGGAGCTCCCTAGCCAACAACTCACTGGAAGGTATCCCAACCCTGGCACTGAAAATTTTCTTTTTTTTTTTCTCTCTCTCTCTTTCTTTCTTTCTTTCTTTCTTTCTTTCTTTCTTTCTTTCTTTTTTTTTTTTTTTGTTTGTTTTTCGAGGTAGAGCCTCACTCTGGCCCAGGCTGACCTGGAATTAACTATGTAGTCTCAGGGTGGCCTCAAACTCACGTTGATTCTCCTACCTCTGCCTCCCAAGTGCTGGGATTAAAGGCATGTGCCACCATGCCTGGCCCCAGCACTGAAAATTTTCTAGAAGCAATATATAGCTTCTGGATGTGCCATTATTCTGTGGTGCCTTCTGAGTCATTCCATGGTCATTATCACCTGAAAAGAGAAGCTTTTCAAACCAAAAACGAGAGTAGCATAAATATGTGAATCAGAACATTAAGAAAAGTGCTTGGTGAGAATAGTATATACATTTAGGCAGACACCAGCAGACATTACACCCCTAGGGCTCATGACTTCCCCATCATAGGTTTTCAGTATCAGGGATGTGTTCCTTTCCATGGAGTGGGCCTCCAGTCTAATTAGAGGGCAGTTGGTTTTCCCCATAACAGACATTCCACTATTGTACCTTTGGCTCATTTGGCCTGGGTGGCCAAATTTAATGATTGCAGTGTCCACTGTTGAGTATCTCCACTGGTGATTTCTCTCTCTCCCATTGGACTACATGGAGGGTAGCTTTTTCCAGCTTTGTGTCAGCTGGTCTACACGGGAGGTTTTTAGCTCAGCTCTAGCAGGATTTCTCAGTAACCATGCAGTCCAAGTATGTGGAATCTTCAGCAATAGGGTCTTACCATGTATTCCTGGTGGGAAACCAAGAGCCTCAGCAATATCCTATAATGTTTTGGGGGCATCAAGGACTTCCCTGGCCAACAACTCACTGGAAGGTATCCCATCCCTGGCACTGAAAATTTTCTAATAATAATCTATGGCTTCTGGGTATGCAATTGTACAAAAGAGTAGGTTTCCATATGACTTATTCATACCCTCTTAGATTTTGATTAGCCCTCCCCTCGCCTTTCCTTTACTTAAGCTCTTTTCTTGATCTCACTTTGGCCTTTCCACCTCCAGTAATCTGTTCTTTTACTTACATATATATACACCATCCCCTTAAGTCTGCTCAGCACCCTTGTTTTCTCAGTGACCTTGTCACTCAGGCATGTGAAATCTTCAGCAATAGGTATTACCATCTGTTTCTCAAGGGAAACCAAGGCCTTGGCAATAACCTGTAATGTTTTGGAGGCTACAGGGACCTCCCTGGCCAACAACTCACTGGAAGGTGTCCCATCCCTGACACTGAAAATTTTCTAGTAACAATCTGTGGCTTCTGGATGTGCCATTATTCAGAAAAGTAGGTTTACGTATGTCTTATTCAGAATATCTTGAATTTTGATTGACCCTCCCTCTCGCCCTTCTTTCACACTCTTTTCCCCTGACTTCACTTAGGCCTTTCCCCTCCCTGTAATCTGTTCTACTTACATATATACAATATCATCCCCTTAAGTCCTTCCCTCTCCTCCATCCTTTACAGTGTTTTTCTAGCTTACTGGCCTCTGGTACCGATTTTTGGTTCCAACTCACCCAGAAGGCTATACATTTGCAGCTAGGATCCACATATGGGAGAGAACATGCGACGTTTGGCTTTCTGTGCCTGGGCTATCTCACTTACTATAATCCTTTCCAGTTCCATCCATTTCCCTGCAAATTTCATAATTTCATTTTTCTTGATTGCTGAATAGAACTCAATTGTGTAGATGTACTACATCTTTATTATCCATTCATCTGTGGAGGGACATTTAAGCTAGTTCCATTTCCTAGCTATTGTGAATAAACATGGTTGTGCAAGTATCTCTAAGGTAGTGAGCAGAGCCATTTGGATACACGCCTAGAAGTGCTATAGCTGGATCATATGATAAATCTACTTTTAGATGTCTCAAAAACCTCCACACTGATTTCCACAAAGGCTGTACCAGATTACAATCCCACCAACAGTGTAGAGGGTTCCTCTTTCTTCGCATCCTTGCCAACATTTATTGTCATTTGTTCCCCAAGGTGAGTCTCCCTCTAGCCCAGGCTGTCCTGGAATTCATTGTGTAGTCTCAGGGTGATCTCGAACTCACAGAAATCCTTCTACCTCTGTCTCCTGAGTGCTGGGATTAAAGGCATGCGCCACCACGCCTGGCCTTCATTTGTTTTCTTGATGGTAGCCATTCTGACAGGAGTGAAGATAGAATCTCAAAGTAGTTTTAATTTGCATTTCCCTGATGGCTAAGGAAGTAGAAACCTTTTTTAGATGTTTATATGCCATCTGTATTTCTTCTGATGAGAACTCTCTATTTAGTTCCATAGCCCATTTTTGTTTTTTTATTTCTTATTGTTCTGGTTTTTTTTTTTTTTTTTTCTTTGTATATTCTGTATATTAATCCTCTGTCAGATGTATATCTGGCAAAGATTTTCTCCCATTCTGTAGGTTGTCTATTTGCCCTATTCAGTGTCCTTTGCTGTACAAAAGCTTTGTAATTTCATGAGATTCCAGTGGTTCATTAGAGGATGTATTTCCTGAGCAATTGGAGTTACATTCAGAAAGTTGTTGTCTATGCCAGTATGTTGAAGGGTTTCCCCTACCTTTTCCTCTAGCAATTTCAGAGTTTCAGGTCTGATATTAAGGTCCCTGATCCACTTGGCCTTGACTCTTGTGCATGGAGAGACAAGGATCTATTTTCATCCTTCTACATACAAACATCCAGTTTCCCCAGCACCACTTGTTGAAGAAGCTGTCTTTTCTCCAATGAATATTTTTGGCATTTTTGTCAAAAGTCAGATGGCTGTAGCTGCCTAGATTAACATCTGGGTCCTCTATTCTGTTCCATTGATCTACATGTCTGTCTTTGTGCCAGTACCATGCTGTTGTTGTCACTATGGCTTTGAAATATAGCTTAAAATTGGTTATGGTGATACCACCAGCCTTATTTTTGTTGCTCAGAATTGTCTTGGCTCTTTGAAATTTTTTTGTGCTTCCAAATGAATTTAAGGATTGTTTTTTCTATTTCTGTGAAGAATGCCGTTGGAATTTTAATGGGGAGTGCATTAAATGTGTAGATTGCTTTTGGGAAGATTGACATTTTCACAATATTGATTCTTCCAATCCAAGAACATGGGATGTCTTTCCATTTCCTTGTGTCTTCTGCAATTTCTCGCTTGAGTGTTTTAAAGTTTTCAATGTAGAGATCCTTCACTTCCTTGGTTAAGTTTATTCCAAGGTACTTTATTTTTTTGAGGCAATTGTGAATGGGAGAGATTTCCCGATTTCATCCTCCGCATGTTTGTTGTTAGTATATAGGAAAGCTACTGATTTCTGTGTGTTTAATTTGTATCCTGCTACATTGCTAAAAGTGTTTATCAGCTCTATCAGTTTGCTGGTAGAGTCTTTAGGGTCTGTTATGTATAGAATCATATCATCTGCAAATAATGATAATTTGATCTCTTCCTTTCCAATTTGTATCCCTTTTATGAGTGTCTCTTACCTTATTGGTATAGCTAAGACTTCCAGTATTATATTAAATAAAAGTGGGGACAGTGGACACCCTTTTCTTGTTCCTGAATTTAGTGGAAAAGCTTTAAGTTTTTCCCCATTTAGTACTCTGTTGGCTGTAGGTTTGTCATAAATAGCTTTTATTATGTTGAGATGTGTTCCATTTATCAATTTTATGTTGAACCATCCCTGCATCTCTGGGATAAAGCCTACTTGGTCAGGCTGAATCCTTCTGATATATTCTTGTATTCTGTTTGCCAATATTTTGTTCAGAATTTTTGCATCTATGTTCATGAGGGAGATTGGTCTGTAATTTTCTTTTTTTGTTCTGTCTTTGTCTGGTTTTGTTATCAGGGTAATGCTGGCTTCATAGAAGGAGTGTGGTAGAATTCCTTCCTTTTTTTTTTTTTTTTTTTTTTTTTTTTTTTGGTAGGGTCTCACTCTGGTCCAGGATGACCTGGAATTAACTATTTAGTCTCAGGGTGGCCTCGAACTCTCTGCAGTCCTCCTACCTCTGCCTTCTGAGTGCTGGGATTAAAGGCGTGCACCACCACGCCCAGCTTCCTTTTCTGTTTTATGGAAAAGTTTGAGAAGCACTGGTGTTAGTTCTTCTATGAAGGTCTGGTAAAATTCGCCAGTGAATCCATCTGGGCCTGGACTTTTTTTAGTTGGGAGACTTTTTATAATTGCTTGGATCTCCGTACTTGTTATAGGTCCATTTGAATGGTTTAATTGATTTAATTTGATAGGTATATTAATCTAGTAAGTTATCCATTTCTTTCAGATTTTCAAACTCAGAGACATATATATTCTTAAAGTATGTCCTTATGATTTTCTAAATTTCTTTGGTATCTGTTGTAATGGTGCCTTTTTCATCTCTAATTTTATTAATTTTTGTCTCTTCTCTCTTTCTTCTGGTCAAATTTGCTAAGGGTTTATCAATCTTGTTTATCCTTTCAAAGAACCAATTCTTTGTTTCACTGATTCTTTGGATTGTTTTTTTTTTTTGTTTCTATTTCATTAATTTCTGTCCTAATCTTTATTATTTCTTCCCGTGTATTGATTTTTGGTTTGCTTTGTTCTTGTTTCTTAAGGTGAAGCATTAAATTATTTACTTGTGGATCCTCTTATTTATTTATTTATTTATTTATTTATTTATTTATTTATTTATTTGGTTTTTCGGGTCTCATTTTGGCTCAGGCTGACCTGGAATTCACTATTTAGTCTCAGGGTGGCCTCGAACTCTCAGTGATCCTCCTACCTCTGCCTCCCGAGTGCTGGGATTAAGGCGTGCGCCACCACGCCCAGCTTCTAATTTCTTAATATAGGCACTTAGAGCTATCAATTTCCCTCTTAGGACTGCCTTCATTGTGTCCCAAAGGTTTTGGTATGTTGTATTCTCATCATCATTTGATTCTATGAATTTATTGATTTCCTTTTTGATTTCTTCAATGACCCATTCATCATTCAATAGTGTACCGTTTAGTCTCCATGAATTTCTGTATGCTCTGTAGTTTTTTCTTGTTGCTGATTTGCAGTTTAATCCCATTGTGGTCAGATAGAGTATAAGGGATTATTTCCACTGACCTGTATTTATTAAGATTTGCTTTGTGTCCTAATATGTGGTCTATTTTAGAGATTGTTCCATGTGCTGCTGAGAAAAATGTATATTCTGCAGCATTTTGATGGAATGTTCTGTATATATCTGTTAGATCCATTTGTTCCATGACATCATTTAATACAGATGTCTCTCTGTTTATTTTTTTTGCTGGGATGGCCTGCCAATTGATGAAAGTCGGGTATTGAAGTCACCCACTACAATTGTATTTGGTGTTACCTGTGACCTTAAGTCTAATAGTGTTTGTTTGATGAAATTGGGAGTCCCCATGTTAGGTGCATATACATTTAGAATTGAAATGTCCTCTTGTTGCAGTGTTCTTTAAATCAGTATAAAATGACCTTCTTTATCTTTCCTCACTAATGTTGGTTTGAAGTCTATCCTGTCATATATTAGGATACCAACCCCTGCTTGTTTCTTGGGCCCATTTACTTGAAATACTGTTTCCCATCCTTTCACCCTAAGACGGTATCTATTTTTTTTTTTTTTTTTGGTTTTTGCGAGGTAGGGTCTCACTCTGGTCCAGGCTGACCTGGAATTAACTATGTAGTCTCAGGGTGGCCTCGAACTCTCGGCGATCCTCCTACCTCTGCCTCCTGAGTGCTGGGATTAAAGGTGTGCGCCACCACGCCTGGCTGGTATCTATTTTTTATTGAGAGATGAGTTTCCTGGAGGCAACAAATGGAAGGATCCTGCCTTTTAATCCAGTCTGCAAGCCTGTGTCTTTTGGTTGGGGCATTGAGGCCATTGATATTAAGAGTTATTATTGAAAGGTATGTATTTATTGTCACCATTTTTCTTGTTTTATAGTGCTTCCTGTTTTGCCATTACTCACTTGTTTTAACTGTTATTTGAGTATGGTTTATCTTTTCTTATTTCCTCCTGTGTGTGCTTTGCTTTCTCTTCAGCGTGAAGGATTCCTTCAAGTATTTTCTGAAGAGCTGGTTTCATTGTCATAAATTCCTTCAGCCTGTTTTTGTTGTGGAATGGCCTTATTTCTCCATTAATTTGGATGGATATCTTTGCAGGAGAAAGTAACCTTGGTTGACAGTTGTTATCTTTCAGAACTTGGAATACATCATTCCAAGCCCTTCTGGCTTTTAAAGTGTGTGTTGAGTAATCTGCTGTGATTCTGATGGGCTTGCCTTTTGAGGTGATTTGCTTTTTCTCTTTAACTTCTTTAAATATATTTTCTTTGGTTTGCATGTTTAGTAGTTTAATTATAGCATGGCAAAGACAGGTTCTTTCTGGGTTTTGTCTGTTTGGTGTTCTAAAAGCTTCTTGTATTTCCATTGGCATTTCTTTCCAACTTGGGGAAATTTTTCTTCTATGATTTTGTTGAAATCACCTACTAGGCTTCTGGATTGAAATTTTTCTCCTTCTACTATATCCTGAATTCTTATGTTTGATCTTTCCTTTCCTGGATATCTTTTGCATTCCCATTCCTGCAAGATATTTTGGATATACCAGGACTGTCGCAAAGGGCTACCATGGGAACAGGCAAGCATATGAATTTATTGATTTCCTTTTGATTTCTTCAATGACCCATTCATCATTCAATAGTGTACCGTTTAGTCTCCATGAATTTCTGTATGCTCTGTAGTTTTTTCTTGTTGCTGATTTGCAGTTTAATCCCATTGTGGTCAGATAGAGTATAAGGGATTATTTCCACTGACCTGTATTTATTAAGATTTGCTTTGTGTCCTAATATGTGGTCTATTTTAGAGATTGTTCCATGTGCTGCTGAGAAAAATGTATATTCTGCAGCATTTTGATGGAATGTTCTGTATATATCTGTTAGATCCATTTGTTCCATGACATCATTTAATACAGATGTCTCTCTGTTTATTTTTTTGCTGGGATGGCCTGCCAATTGATGAAAGTTTACATATTGAAGTCACCCACTACAATTGTATTTGGTGTTACCTGTGACCTTAAGTCTAATAGTGTTTGTTTGATGAAATTGGGAGTCCCCATGTTAGGTGCATATACATTTAGAATTGAAATGTCCTCTTGTTGCAGTGTTCTTTAAATCAGTATAAAATGACCTTCTTTATCTTTCCTCACTAATGTTGGTTTGAAGTCTATCCTGTCATATATTAGGATACCAACCCCTGCTTGTTTCTTGGGCCCATTTACTTGAAATACTGTTTCCCATCCTTTCACCCTAAGACGGTATCTATTTTTTTTTTTTTTTTTGGTTTTTGCGAGGTAGGGTCTCACTCTGGTCCAGGCTGACCTGGAATTAACTATGTAGTCTCAGGGTGGCCTCGAACTCTCGGCGATCCTCCTACCTCTGCCTCCTGAGTCTGCCTTTTAATCCAGTCTGCAAGCCTGTGTCTTTTGGTTGGGGCATTGAAGCCATTGATATTAAGAGTTATTATTGAAAGGTATGTATTTATTGTCACCATTTTTCTTGTTTTATAGTGCTTCCTGTTTTGCCATTACTCACTTGTTTTAACTGTTATTTGAGTATGGTTTATTTTTTCTTATTTCCTCCTGTGTGTGTTTTGCTTTCTCTTCAGCGTGAAGGATTCCTTCAAGTATTTTCTGAAGAGCTGGTTTAGTTGTCATAAATTCCTTTAGCCTGTTTTTGTTGTGGAATGTCCTTATTTCTCCATCAATTTGGATGGATAGCTTTGCAGGATAAAGTAATCTTGGTTGACAGTTGTTATCTTTCAGAACATTGAATACATCATTCCAAGCCCTTCTGGCTTTTAAAGTTTGTGTTGAGTAATCTGCTGTTATTCTGATTGGCTTGCCTTTGTAGGTGATTTGCTTTTTCTCTTTAACTGATTTCAATATATTTTCTTTGGTTTGCATGTTTAGTAGTTTAATTATAACATGATGAAAGACAGGTTCTTTCTGGGTTTTGTCTGTTTGGTGTTCTAAAAGCTTCTTGTATCTGCATTGGCATTTCTTTCCAATTTGGGGAAATTTTTCTTCTATGATTTTGTTGAAAACACCTACTAAACCTCTGGATTGAAATTTTTCTCCTTCTACTATATCCTGAATTCTTATGTTTGATCTTTTTAGAAATTATTTATTTATTTTTTCTTTTTTTTTTTTCAGAGAGATAGAAGAGAGGCAGACAGAGAGAGCATGTCAGGCTGAGCCTGGAAAAAACTAGATGCATGTCTCAGGGTGACATCTGGCTCATGGCTTTCCACATCCTGGAGAATCGCCTCCCAAGTGCTGGGGCAAAAGGTGTGACCAAGCCATTTCTCCAGCCATGTTTGAATTCTTTTTTGATCTTTTCAGTGTTCCTGATATCTTTAAATTCCCATTCATACCTTCCTATTAGCTTGTCTTTCTCTTTGTTGGACTGTATTAGGTCTGCCACCTGGTCTTCTAGTTTAGATATTCTATTCTCTCCTTCATCCATTCTACTGGTGAGATTTCCACAGAGTTTTTTATTTGACTTGTTCTTCAGAGCTAGAATTTCAGCCTGGTTTTTCTTCAGTATTTCTATTTCCTTACTCATGTCTTGTAATGACCTCCTTATTTCATTAAGCTGGTTTCCTGTGTTCTCTTTCAGGAGTTTGTTTTCTTCTTTAATTCCTTTGTTTTCTTCTTTGATTCCTTTTATTTCTTCTTTGATTTCTTTGAGTATAGATAACATCATTCTTTTGAAATCTTTGTCAGGCATTTCATCTAAAACAGTCTCATTGGTGATCATTTCTGATGGATTTATAATTTTTGGTGGGATTGTATTGTCTTGATTCTTTGTGTTTCTTGTATTATAATGTAGTGACTTTTGCATCCTGAATTTATTTGATGCTTGGGTTTTCTACTTATCTGCAGTGTTCTTAGATGTGGTGATCCACCTTCATATATTTTCAGGACATGAGTTTAAGGTGCCAAGTGTAGCTCTTGTACCCCAGTCCAACCTCAGAAGTAATCCTAGGTGTTGAGTTTAGTTTGCTTGCTAAGCAGGTATTCTAGTAGACTGGGTGGAACAATTTACTGGCAAATTCTAAACTTCATCTGGGCAATATACACATTCAATAAGAACCAGCACAGAGTGAACAAGTATGGGGGTTAAAACAAACAGATAGTCTTATAAAGCCAAAATCCCTAAGAGTATGTATTGCTCTATACTCTTAATCCTGTCAGGTAGGAGGTAGAGAATTCTCTTCTGAATTGGGTTCCAGGTCAGCCTGGATCTAGATCAGACCCTAACCCCAATAATGACAGAAGCAAAAGACAAAGACCCTATATATCTGAAAGCATTAAAGGCAACAATATTCAACCCCCAAATATAGCATATTTGAAAATGTTAAAGCCATCCAAAAATATGTAACCCATAACCTGCTCTGACATGGAAAGAGAGATTAGTGCTTCCAATGCAGGCCTATGTATCTGATTTTTTTTTTTTTGTCAGTTGGACTCGTTGCCTTTTGGTGTGGCTTCCAATTTCACCAATGCTGAATGCTCTCCTCCATCCCTCTGTGTTGTGCCATGGAGCTGTAGTTCTGTTCAGCTGTGTTTGATGTGCTGAATGCCAGAGGTTTGCAGTTCTGATGGTTGGAGGATGGGAGGGTGCAGGAAGCCTGGGTTTGCTCACCCAGTCCCACCTGTATCCCTTTCAGTAGCTCCTTAGCTGGTCTCAGCTGTCTTTCCTTCAGATTTCTTGACTTTGCAAGGAGGCTGATGAGGATGGAAAGTCCCCTTGTTTGGTCTCTGCTGCTCGGCCCACCTGGCAGGCTGTTGGGCACGCACAGATTGGGGCTGCAAGCGCCTCAATGGGATTCTGGCCATATTCCTCCTTTCTGGTGGATCTTGGTCTTTCTTGCTTCTCTGCTGTGTCTAAGAAAAACCTATATGCCTGCACTTTTCAGAAGAAGAGTGTATTTTGCTGTGGTTTTGCTTAAGTCCCTTCCTAGGCTGATTTGGCGTGGCTCATATGCTGCCATCTTACCCGGAAGTCCAAATATCTTTTTTTTTTTTTTTTTTTTTTTTTTTTGAGGCAATGTCTCATTCTAGCCCAGGCTGACCTGGAACTCACTATGTAGTCTTAGGCTGGCCTCACACTAACAGGGATCCTCCTACCTTGGCCTCCCAATGCTGGGATTAAAAATGGGTGCCACCTTACCTTGCCTGGCAAGAATTGTAGATCTATTCTTTTCAAAGCAGGGTCTTGCTGTAGCCCAGGCTGACCTGGAATTCACTATGTATGTCAGGCTGGCCACAAACTCAGAGCTTTCTTCTTACCTCAGCCTCCCAAGTACTTGGATTAAAGGCATGTGTCATCACACCTGATGAATTGTAGATTTTTTAAAAATAAAACTTATTTGTAAGAAGAGAGAAAAGAGAGAATGGGCACGCCAGGGCCTCCAGTTACTGCAAACATATTCCGGATGCATGGGCCACTTTGTGCATCTGGATTTATATGGGTACTGGGAAATTGAACCTGGGTGTTAGGTTTTGCAGGGAAGTACCTTAACCGCTGAGCCATCTCTCCAGCCCCAAATAGTAGGTTTTAAAATTTTATTTATTATTTATATATATGAGAGAGAAAGAGAGGGGGGAAGAAAGAGAGAAAGTGGCAGATAGAGAATAGGTGCATCAGGGCCTCCAGCCACTGCAAACGAACTCCAGATGTATGCGCCATCTTGTGCATCTGGCTTATGGGGATCCTGGGGTATTGAACCTGGGTTCTTTGGCTTTGCAGGCAAGTGCCTTAAGTGCTAGGCCATTTATCCAAACCAGAATTGTAGATTTTTAAATATGCCATTGCAGAGAATTAAACCCAGCTTTCAAGCAAGCACCTTTTTATTGCTGAACCATCTCTCTAACCCCTGGGAATATATTTATGGTACAGGGTATTGGGAGGATTAACGAAAAGAACCTATGTAATTGAATGGTATGATGATTGAAATGTACTAGGTACTTAATATATGTTAGCACTTCTCCCCCATTTTAGTCTGCTCATCCATAGTCAATGAAAAAAATATGTTGAGGAATTTGAAGATGGTTCAGTGGCTAAAGGCACTTACTTGTAAAGCCTGCAGGCCTGAGTTCAATTCCCCAGTACCCATGTAAAGCCAGATGCACAGTGTGGTTGGAGCATGTACCTGGAGTTCATTTGTAGCAGCATGAGGTCCTAGCATACCTATTCATTCCCTGCCCTCAGATAAATAAATACAAATATTTTAAAAATATGTTGAAAAACATAAATATCAATTTTTATTAGGCATTCTGAGTTACTAGACAAAATAACTAAAGGACACAAATCAAAAGTTTCATGCCTAATGACCCAATGAGAGAAATCCTATGAATTATTCCCACTGTATAAACATGGAAACTGGAACAAAGGACTTGGCTAAAGTCACATGGTCAAGTTCAATCTCAGGCAGTCTGACTCTGGAATCTGAACTCCACACACTGCCTCTCTAAGAGATATGTAGACATGAGACATTTTGTTATTATTATTATTTTTTTTTTTTGGTTTTCCGAGGTAGGGTCTCACTCTAGGTCAGGCTGACCTGGAATTCACTATGTAGTCTCAGGGTGGCCTTGAACTCACAGTGATCCTCCTACCTCCACCTCCCAAGTGCTGAGATTAAAGGCATGCACCACCACATCCGGCTGTTACTTTTTTGTTGTTTATATTTTATTTTAACTTATTTATTTGACAGAGAGAGGCAGAGAGAGAGGGAGAGAGAAGAGAGAGAGAGAGAATGGTCACGCCAGGGCCTCCAGCTACTGCAAACAAACTCTAGATGCATGCGCCCCCTTGTGCATCTGGCTAACATGGGTCCTGGGGAATCAAACCTGGGTCCTTTGGTTTTGCAGGCAAATGCCTTAACTGCTAAGCCATCCCTCCAGCCCCATTACTTTTTTTTTTAAGGCTGGGTCTTTGGCCCAGGCTGGCCTCAAACTCACAGTAATCCTCTACGTCAGCCTCCAGAGTGCTGAGATTATAGGTGTGAGCCACCATTCTGGGCTGTTTTGTGTGTTTTATTGAGATACTGGGGATTGAACCAGGGCCTTACATGGGCCAGGGAAGGATTCTACCACTGCTACCACTGAGCTACAGCCTCAGTCCTGGCATGAAGCTTGATTTGTGTCCTTCAATACAAACATGTAGCTCAGTGTTAGAGTACTAACCCAGCTTAGATGAGGCCTTAGGTTTAATTTTCAGGGTTGGGAGATTGGGGTTGAAGAGAACTTTAAGCTATATGGGTCTATATGTTGTGCCAGGTAGCAGTGGTTTATCTGGTATGTGTGGGGTGGGGAAGGTAGCTTTTAAAATGTCCCAATTAAGGGGCTGGAGAGATGGCTCAGCAGTTAAGGTGCTTACTTACAAAGCCTGACAGTCCAGGTTCAGTTTCCCAATACCAATGTAAATCCAGATGCACAGAGCATGCATGTATCTAGAGTTCATTTGCAGTGGCAAAAGGCCCTGGTGTGCTCGCTTGCTCTCTCCCCTTGCAAATAAATAAAATATTTTAAAAATTTATTTACTGTATTTATCAGCAAGACAGAGGGAGGGGGGGGAGAGGGAGAAGGAGGGAGGGAGGGAGGGAGGGAGGGAGAGAGAGAGAGAGAGAGAGAGAATGGGTTTGCCAGGGCTTTAAGCTGCTGTAAATGAACTCCAACCACATGTGCCACCTTGTGCATCTGGCTTACATGGGTACTGGGGAATAGAACCTGGGTCCTTTGGCTTTATAGGCAAGTGCCTTAACCCCTAAGCCATCTCTCTAGCCTGCAAATAAAATATTTCTTACAAAAAGAAAACTTAAAAAAAATTCCCAAACAAAATTAGATATTTCTGCCTCATTTTGCCCTAACTCAAAGTCTTTACTTCTTTTCCTTGTCCTTACTCCCTTTGAAATCTAATTTACACACTTTGGGTTAAAAGTTTCATTGACAATAATTGGTTAATTTAAACACTACGTTCCAGTTGAAATGCTAACGGAAGAGAACTGTGCTAACTGAAGACCTCCCAAAGTCACATAAGAGTACAGTATTTAACAGCTGGCATTCTGAATTGAAATCAGAGCATTTCCAAGAAGTTATTCTGGTGATACTTTGTGTCATAAGGTCACATTGACTTTTGTTACTTGAAAGCTAATACTTGAAAGTATATTTGCTGTAACATTTCATTTGTTTTAACCTGACAAATCAAGAACATTTTTACAGACTAAACATATGATAAGAGCATTTAGAACTTAATAGAGAACAGTTGTGGCTAACATACTGTTTGCTGACAGTGTTGTTCAGACCGGTGAGTAAAGTTATCAAAACATCACTTGGATAAAAGAAACAGCACCAGTTGTAACTTACTGTCTCAGAACTGTCACTTGTCACTTGAGGGACTGGGTCCCATTAAACATATGTTCTATCTCTGGTTTCTGTCATTCTTTCCCAAAAGACCCATACGTTGTTACATTCATCATTAGGATATATCCCATACTAGCAAGCAAATGTGCCTTCCTTGAAGTTACACAAAAAAGTTTCCTTTCTGCCGACTTCCTTTTTGGAGCTTCTAGAGTGTATTAGTTACTGATATTTGCTATTGAAAAATTGACATGTTTAAACCCACAGATTTACCTTTATAATGATGTATGGTTTAGATAGACAATAACATATGCATTACCATTTTCTTGGTCTACTGGGAGCTTAGAGGCACCCTAGACGACATTTTGATTGTGTAATTGGAAATTGACTTAATGGCTAATTTAGGCTGTCAGATAGTGGTACATTACTAGTTATTCATGTAATAACAAAGTAGGAAATGGTAGTGTTTCAGAAGTGAGGAATGTCAAGGATAAAGCAAATGAGACAAGGATGTCTAGAATCTGACTTAATCAAGGTGGGTCAAGTACACCTCGCTTTTTGGGTGTGACTGAAGTTTCTGCTCTCATCTCCATGCCAATATATAGTAAAGACCTCTTAACTTTGAGCCTTCTTTTTAAATGTCTACCAGCACATTGTTATTCAAAGGCCATAGAAACCCATCTTGAAAAAATAGGTAAAGTGAGCAAGAAATAGAAGTTCATTATTTTATGTTACTGAGTTTGAGAGATTGTCACCCATAACCTAACCAAGCATGGGGGTGCATATGTACCACTTGGCTACCAGGACATGACCATCTTCTTCCAAATGGGCAGTTAATTGTTAAGTGCTCAACTATATTAATATAGATTATGTACCCATAGAGTTCATAGTGCTGAGAACTCAGCTTTGCATTAATGATGTGAGTCTAATTCTTTTGTGTGTCTATATGTGTGTGTTTCATGTGCCTGTGAGAGTGTAGACATGGATGTGGAGGACAGAGTCCTTGCCTTTCAGCCTCATTTGTTTTTGAGGCAGGGTTCTCTGGATCTTGCACTTCTGGTGTTCTTTGCAGTGCTTACTGCAGCTGCAAGTTTTTGGAAGTTCTCCTGTCTCTGTCTCCCATCAATGTGCTGCGATTACAGAAGCTCCCCACAGGGTCTTATATGTTTTCTGGGGAGGATTGAACTTGGGTACTCAGGTTTGGGCAGCAAATGCCTTATAAACTGAACTATCTCCCAAGTATAATTTTAATTATGAGGAGTCAAACTCCTTTCAGAAGGTAATTATGAAGTAGAGCTCAAGAACAATCCCCACAATACCTCTCTGAGGTTAATTCTTGGTTCCTTTCCTAAACCAGTGAAAACATTGCCAGGTACAAAGGCCAGCAGCCATTAGAACCTGTTCCAAAAGCATCATTCACCAGTGGGGGAGAGGGACATCATTTTAAAGCTCCAGCTTTTATTTATTTATTATTTATTTATTTATTTATTTATTTATTTATTTATTAGTATTATTTATTATTTATTAGTATTATTTATTTATTAGTATTATTTTTGGTTTTGTGCGGTGAGGTCTCACTCTAGTCCAGGCTGACCTGGAATTCACTATGTAGTCGCAGGCCTTGAACTCATGGTGATCTACCTCTGCCTCCCAAGTGCTGGGATTAAAGGTGTGTGCCACCATGCCTGGTTTGCTCGTTTTTTTATATGGAAGGTTTCCTTCATGGTTCATTTCCCTCCCTCTTTTGCCATCCTTCCACCTTAGTCTCGTGAGTACTAGGGTTACAAGTGTGTACCATGGTGCCCTGATGAGGAATATATTTTTTTAATGCTTTATCTTATTTATTTGAGAGATAGAGTCAGGTAGAGAGAGAGAATGAGTGCACCAGGGCCTCTAGCCACTGCATATGAACTCCAAATGCATGCGCCACCATGTGTATCTGGCTTATGTGAGTACAGGCGAATTGAACTTGGTTCCTTAGGTCCTTTACAGACAAATGCTTTAAACACTATGAGCCATCTCTCCAGCCTGGAATATATATTTTTAAATTTAATAATTGTATGTTTGCATTTAAAAATTCAAAATACTTAAGAAGTGGGGCACTGGAGAGATTGCTAAGTGGTTAGGGCACTTGCCTGCAAAGCCAAAAGACCCAGGTTCAATTCCCCAGAACCCATGTAAGCCAGATGCACAAGGTGGCACATGCATCTGGAGTTTGTTTGCAGGGGCTGGATGCCCTGGCATGCCCATTCTTTTCTCTCCCTCTGTCTGTCTGCCTCCCTCTTTCAAATAAATAAATGAAAATAAAAATTTTTTTTTGGCTGGAGAGATGGCTTCGTGGTTAAGGCACATGCCTATTAAGCTAAGGACCCTGGTTCAATTCTCCAGGTCCCACATAAGCCAGATGCACATGGTAGTGCATGCATCTGGAGTTCATTTGCGGTGGCTGACCTAGAATTCACTATGTACTCTCAGGGTGGCCTTGAACTCATGGCAATTTGCCTACCTTTGTCTCCCAAGTGCTGGGATTAAAGGCGTGCACCACCACGTCCAGCTGAAAATCTCATGGACTGTGCTACTTACATTACATTACTATTTATTTTCACAATAGGTAACATGAAGGTTATGGCCTAATAATGAAATGTAATATTGGTGGTGCATCTTAACTATCCAGTTGTTAAAGATGACACCTTTCTTATTTCAATTAGTGCACATACAGTTAAGAAAATTTAGAAAGTACCTGAAAAAGAATAGTATATTGTTTTCCGTGGCTCAAGGACCCGGCACGCCTATTCTCACTCTCTCTCACTCTTCTCTGTCTTTAATAAATAAATATAAATAAATCTTTCTAAAAAAGAATGGTATAAAAGTTATCAGGGGCTGAAGAGATGGCTCAGCATTTAAGGCGCTTGCCTGCAAAAGCCTAATGACCTAGGTTTGATTCACCAGTACCAACATATCATTAGATGTACAAGGTGGCACATGCTTCTGGAGTTTGTTTGCACTGGCTGGAGGACCTGGGTATACCCATTTTCTGTCTCCTCTCTCTTTCTTTGAAAATAAATAAATAAAACATTTGCTGGACATGGTGGCTCATGCCTTTAATCCCAGCACTCAGGAGGCAGAGCTAGGAGGATCACATTGAGTTCAAGGCCACCCTGAGACTACATAGTAAATTCCAGGTCAGCCTGGGCTAGAGTGAAACACTACCTCAAAACAGGCAAGCAAACAAAAAATTATCAGCAATCTTACCTTCCAGAGAAAATCATCATTAAATGATATTTTTGATCATATTCTTCCAAACACTTTAAGAAATAGGTTTTTGAGGGAGGTTGTTAGGGAGATGGCTAAGCAGTTAGAGGCATTTGACTGCAAAGCCTGCTGGCTTTGTTTTGATTCCCCAGTACCTACATAAAGCCAGATGCACAAAGTGGTGCATATGTCTAGAGTTCATTTGCAGCAGCAAGAGGCCTGGCATAACTGTATTTCTTTCTACCTCAAATAAATAAAAATATTTTTTAAAAGTTTTGTTTATTTTTATTTATTTATTAGCAACAGGCAGAGAGAGAAAGAGGCAGAGAGAGAGAAAGAACAGCTGCAGCAGGGCCTCCAGCCACTGTAAACAAACTCCAGATGTATGTGCCACCTTGTGCATCTGGCTTATGTGGGTACTGGGGAATCGAGCCTTGAACTGGGGTCCTTAAGCTTCACAGGCAAGCGTTTAACTGCTAAGCCATCTTTCCAGCCCTAATAAAAATATTTTTTAAAATACGCTTAGGCTTTCTGGTTCCCTGATTTTCACTCGTATTACAAACATATTCCTATTTTAATAAAGATACTTTTATTATATAATCTATATAACTATATCATACTCCACAGACTGGATCATTGTTAATTTCTTATTTTTTGGATATTGGCTGATTTTAGTTTTTCCAAAATTATATTCTGTGCTTTATTTTAAATAGCTTTATATATAGTTTACATGTCATGTAACTTACCTGTTTAAAGTGTACAGTGTTTCTTGGTTTATACTGTAACATTTTAAAATTGTAAAATATAACATGAAAATTTCCGCTTTAGCTATTTTCCTTTTTTGTTGTTGTTGTTGTGTTTTTGTTGTTTTGTTTTTCGAGGTAGGGTTTCTCTCTAGCCCAGGCTGACCTGAAGTTCGCTATGTAGTCTCAGGCTAGCCTCAAACTCACAGCAATCCTCTTGGTTCAGCCTCCAGAACGCTGGGATTAAAGGCATGCGCCACCACGCCCAGATACTTTAACCATTGTAAGTGTACAGTTACATAGTATTAACTGTATTCACAATGCAAGTGTACAATATCACTGCTACATTCTTCTAATAGTTTTTCTTTTTCTTTTTTTTAATTTTAAAGATTTTATTTTTATTTACTTATTTATTAGAGACAGAGAGAGGGAGAGAGAGAGAGAGTGAGAATGGACATGCCAGGGCCACTGCATACGAACTCCAGACGCATGCACCACCATGTGCACCTGGCTTACGTGGGACCTGGAGAATCGAACCAGGGTCCTTAGGCTTTGCAGTCATGTGCCTTAACTGCTAAGCCATCTCTCCAGCCTTGTTTTTAAAATACTTTTTCATTAATCAAAACAGAAGTATATAATCATTAATAATTCATAATACTTCCTTTTCCTGGTGGCTTTTAGCTTTTTTAGTTGTTGTCTCAAAAAGTGACATTTATTTAAAGGAGCAAAAAGAAGATAAGATGTCTATTGTAGACAGTTCCACAATGCTGGGATGAGCATCCAAGCACAGTTTATGGGAGGAAGGGATTTATTTCAGATTACAGTCCAAGGGAAATTTCAGCAATGGTGGAAGAAGCTGGCTCTCATTCATAAATCCAAGCAGAGAGAGAAACCATTACCATCCAGTAAACACCAAAAAGCAGCAAGCACAAAACTGGCAGTAAGCAGGACCCCCAAGCTCAAACTGCTCTCGTGCACCTTTGGGCTGGAATTCAGATCCTTCCAAAGTGACACCTTTGGCTGACCTCCAGGATCTGCTCCCAGTGACATCTCCTCCAGTCAGGTGGCTGGAGACCCAAGTTACAAGTTTAAAAAAAATTTATTTATTTGAGAGAGAGAGAGAGAGAGAGGAGGAGAAGAGAGAATGGGTGTACCAGGACCTCTAGCCACTACACATGAACTCCAGATGCATTTTTTTTTTTCTGGGGCTGGAGAGATGGTACAGAAGTTATAGTGTTTGCTTGCAAAGCTTAAGGACCATGGTTCAATTCCCCAGTATCCGCATAAAGCCAGATGCACAAAATGGTGCATGTATATGGAGTTCATTTGCAATGGCCAGAGGCCCTGGTGTGGCTATTCTTTCCTTCCCTCCCTCCCTTCTCTCTCTCTCTCTCTCTCTGTCTCTTTCTCTTTCATAAATAAAAAAATTAAAACATGTATATTCTGCCAGGCATACTGGCATGCCTTTAATCCTAGAACTCAGGAGATAGAAATAGGAGGATCTCTGTGAGTTTGAGGTCAGTTTGAGACTACATAGTGAATTCCAGGTCAGCCTGGGGTAGATGTATATTCCATAAGAG
The DNA here is from genome assembly GCA_036365145.1 of Orientallactaga sibirica. Lineage (NCBI taxonomy): Eukaryota > Metazoa > Chordata > Mammalia > Rodentia > Dipodidae > Orientallactaga > Orientallactaga sibirica. Next base: position 39,394,856 of record JAEOAD010000015.1, on the reverse strand, counting down.
TAACGGGGGAAATGGGCAAGAGTACAGCTTTCTTGGTGAACCTGACATCAGAACAAGGCTGAAGGAGATAAACACAGAGAACACTCAATTCCTACTAAACCAGATATCCAGAGACACAGGCTCCCAAGACCTCATCACTGAAGTAGAACTAAAATGAACCCAACATGGCTCAGGGAAATTTGCGGAAGAGGGGGCAGAAAGAGTGTTAGAGCCACAAGTTGGGAATTATGCACAGAGACATTGCCTCTTCCACATAACTGATGGCTACCCCCACAATGCATGACCCACATTCCCCAATGAGGAGGGTCCCTTCAGAGGGGGGAGGACAGGGAGGATGCTTCCGGAGGCTCCAACATGAATATAAAATTAAAACAAATTTTAAAATATATTAAAATTTTAAAAAAGATGTATATTCCTAAACTGACTTTAATTTTAGGCTAAGCACAATGTATTCAGGAAGGTAATTATACCAAAAACAATTTAAAACATACTACTTCTCAAAACCAAGTGATTTTTCTCACACCTTCTTCTGTTAACATAGGTTGTTAGACTAAAAGTAAAGCTAGTTCTCTGTTGTCTATGTGTGATTCATGTTTTTAAAGCTAGTTGAGAAAGGTTCCTTAGCACATAGTTCCTATAAGTCATTGTGGAGCTGAGGAGCAGTGTGGGTGTGTTGTCATGATACAGAAGTGACATTTCTTAAACATCTGGCTTATAATTTTGAACTCAAATGTCTGGAGTAGGGCTTCATTGGATGTTTCTTTTTAAACCTTTGGATAATCTCAGTTGAATATGTCTAAATTTTCATCTGTTTCTAGGCCATGAAACTGGACTGTTTTCTGTCTCCTTCTATAACTTTTGACTCCATGTCCATGTGGTATGTCCGTGTGTTGCTATACTATACTTTTGTTTCTCCTTTGTTTAAGGAATAGAGCACTTTCCAGAGAAAATTTTTGTAAACATGTGAACTGATTGTTGGTTTTAAAGGAATGCACAGATACTAGAACTATTTCTTTCTATAACAATTTATTTTCAAATTTTAAGTAAAGTTTTGAATTTGTGCAGGTATAATTTTTCTTAGGATCAGATGGAGTTTCTTACATTGAGATTCTTGTGGGAGGGGGGAGGCTAACTAAACATGTGTTTTACCACTGACCTGCAGCTGCTGCCTCTTATGTTGTGATTCTTACCTTATATAATGTAAAGCTATTTTGAATTTAATTTTATTGTGCTATTAGAATTTGATACTTATAAAACATTTAAATTTTATTTTGTGGTATTTTTTTAAAGACATGCAGTTTTAAAAATTAAAGTTAGATATATGTGTATATTATAAAAATTCAGTTAGAAAGTGCATAAATGAGCTGGAGAGATGGCTTAGTGGTTAAGGTGCTTGCTTGCAAAGCCAAAGGACCCAGGTTCAATTCCCCAGTACCCATGTAAGCCAGATACACAAGGTAGCACATGTGTCTAGAGTTCATTTGAGCTGTGGGAGGCCCTGGTACACCCATTCTCTCTCTCTCTTTCTCTCTCTCTCTGTCTCTTTCTGTCTCTCTCAAATCAAATAAATAAATAAGAAAGTACATAAAGTAACAAGTGAATGTTCTTACCAGTCTAATTCTACTCTCTTTATATAATCACTTAACAATTTTTTTCTGTGCCCTTCTTCTTGGCATTATTGCAGACATAGTACATGTACATATGTACACACATATTGCTTACTGTTTTGAGTCATGCATTTTTTTTTTTTGAGAGACACACAGAGAAAGATAGAGAGGAAGAGAAAGAGAATGGGCACGCCAGCAGTCTCTCAGTTGCTGTGAATGAAATCCAGATGTGTGCACCCCCTTGTGGGCAAGTGTGGCATTGCACCCTTGTGTCACTTTGCATCTGGCTAAACATGGGACCTGGAGATTGGAACTGGGTTCTTAGGCTTAGCTGGCAGGCACCTTAACTGCTAAGCCATCTCTCCAGCCCGAATCATGCATTTTTAAATAGTACATTTTGGTGAACTTTCCAAATTATATCATAGAGATAACTTTATATCCTCATAATAATTTACTTAGCCTACTTAGTAGGCATTTCAGATTTTCTTTCTTTTTTATACTACCATGAACATTTATATATACATGTGTTCTTGCACATGTACAACAGAAGTAGGATTACTAAAGTTTGATAGATTCTGGCAAATTACCTTCTAAGAAAGCTGGCCATTGCACAAAGAATGAGGGTACTCGCTTCCCTTTATCCTTGCTATTGCCTTGTCTTTTTTTTTTTTTTTTTAACTTTAATCAAGCTGGTGGGGAGAACATGGAATCACTTCATTTTAATTTGCATTTTCGTGATTACCAGTAAGATCCAGCTTCTCTCTCTCTCTCTCTCTCTCTCTCTTTTACCACCCTATGAATTTATTTTTATGCTTTTCTTCTCTCTCTCTCTTTTAGGTTTTAAAGTAGGGTCTCACTCTAGCTCAGACTGACCTGGAGTTTACTATGTACTCTCAGGCTGGCCTTGAACTCACAGTGATCCTCTCATCTGTGCCTCTCAAATGCTAGGATTAAAGACCTGTGTCACCACGCCTCGCTCTTCTTTTAAAAAAAGTTTTGGGGGCTGGAGAGATGGCTTAGCGATTAAGGTACTTGCCTGCAGCCTAAGGACCCAGGTTTGATTCTCCAGGTCCCATGTTAGCCAAATGCACATCATGGTGCATGCATATGGAGTTCGTTTGCAGTGGCTAGAGGCTCTGGGACACCCATTGTCTCTTATCTCTCCCTCTGTCCCTCTGTATCTAATAAATAAATAAAAATAATTTTTAAAAAAGTTTTGGTCTCACTATGTTGCCTAACTCCTAAGCTCACCTCAGCCTCCAGAGTTGCTGGGGTCCCAAGGGAATACCATCATGTTGATGCAGGATTTTGAGTTTCAGGAGAGGTTTTCCAGGCCTGTGAACCCCAACTTTTGCATCTTTATCATATTTCAGCAAATAATTGATAAAATTGACTCAGACAAGGGTAAATTATGAATTATAAAATTTATTTAGGGAGAAGTCATGAATTATGATGTTTACTTTAGGGGGACTTAAAATCCAGGGAGGAGGCTAGCAGAAAGACCCCAGCCAGAGGAGGAGAATTCTTGCCGGGCTGGAAAGGGAGAAGGGAAACAGAAATAATATCCATCACAGAGGCACATACACCCATGCATGGAAGGCAAAGCATAAGACCAGAAGACCCCTTCAAATAAAAGACCAGAGAGGATTAAGAAATAGTGAAGGTGGGGGGGGGTGCTGGAGAGATGGCTTAGCGGTTAAGGAGCTTGCTGGCAAAGCCAAAGGACCCAGGTTCCATTCCCAGTACCCACCTGAAGCCAGATACACAGGTAGCATATGAGTCTGGAGTTCATTTTCAGTGGCTGGGGGTCCTGGCATGCTCATTCTCTCTGTCTGCCTCTCTGTCTCTCAAATAAATAAGTAAAGGGTTTATTTATTTATTTTTTTTTGTTTTGCGAGGTAGGGTCTCACTCTGGTCCAGGCTGACCTGGAATTAACTATGTAGTCTCAGGATGGCCTTGAACTCTCGGCAGTCCTCCTACCTCTGCCTCCCAAGTGCTGGGATTAAAGGCGTGCACCACCACGCCCGGCTAGGTTTTTTTGTTTTTGTTTTTCGAGGTAGGGTCTCGCTCTGGCCTGGCTGACCTGGAATTCACTACGTAGTCTCAGGGTGGCCTCAAACTCCCGGCAATCCTCCTACCTCTGCCTCCTGAGTGCTGGGATTAAAGGCATGCACCACCACACCCAGATAAATAAAGTATTTTTTTAAGAAAAAGAGCAAGACCCTACCTTGAAAAACAAACAAACAAACAAACAAACAAAAAAACCAAACAAACGAACAACAACAACAAAAGAAATAGTGAAGAACTCAGAGATCAGAGAAAAATTACATCAAGTGAGAAAGTGCCCCAAAACATGACACAGATAGAAGGCAAGCAGAAAAATATTCAGGTAGAGAGAAGTTCTCTCCCCTTCCAGCTTTATGGGGGAAAACAGGTTTACATGTGTATTTAGAAGAGTAACAGTAAAAAGAGAGAAGGGGAGGGTCCAATGTGGTCAACCTCTGATACAAATCAGACAGCTTGTTAAAAAACGCAGGTGTGTAAGGAGAAACCTGATTGGTTCATGGACTGGGGGGGCAACCCATAGAAGCTGAACTGAGGAAGAAGCAGGAAGTTCCTGCTGGGGAGTGCAACTTCTGATGAGACAGGATCAGATAGGAGTTCCAATTTTGCCAGGAAGGACAGAATGGCATCTCCTTTTCCCCTCATTGAGCTTCTGTCTCTGACTAAAGTACTTGTAAAAAGCTATTTTATTCCTGTTTCTCCTTCAAAATTGGCTTGCCATTTTTTGGTATATTTAAAAAATTTTACTAATGGAGTTTGTACATACAACATATATAGTGCATTGTATAGTGAACATATGTTTGTAAAATGAAAATAATTTCTTCCAGGCTGTTGCTTGTCATTTGCTTGGTTTTTGAGACAGAATCTCAATCTCAGAAGCATGGAGAGGATGAAGTAGAGGTTATAGAAGCTTCAACATTTCACTTAAAACCTCTTTATTGGATTTGATTAGGCAGATTGCCTTTCATGCATGGTGTGATGCTCAACAGTAATGCAAGCACTTGGGAGAAGAATTAGGGTTCTCACTCTGTAGCCTGGAATTCATGATATAATCAGGCTGGTGCAGAATTCACAATTTTCCTGACTCATACTCCTAGGGCTGAGAATACAGGTGTTAGCCACCACACCAAGCCCCTCCCCCCACCTTTTTTTGTGAGACAGGGTCTCTCTTGCTGTGCAGCCTAGCTTGGCCTGAAGTGTTCAATTCTATGCCTTTGTTCAATTTTTTTTTTGAGGTAGGGTCTCACGCTAGCTCAGGCTGACCTGTAATCCACTAGTCTCAAGGTAGCCTCGAACTCACGGCAATCCTACCTCTGCCTCCCAAGTGCTGGAACTAAAGGTGTGCGCTACCACGCCTGGCTTAAAAGTTTTTATATATAAACATAAACCTTAGCTGTGCGGATTCTTTTTTATTTGTGTGGGTGGGCGTGTGCCGCATGGTGTATGTGTAGAGGTCAGAAGACAGCCTTGGGTGTTTCTTAGGTCTTCTTTTTGAGACAGGTTTTCCATTACTGTTTTTTTTTCCCACTGTATGAGTGCCAGTCTAGCTGGCCTCAAGCTTCTAGGTTGTCCTGGCTCTGCCTCCCTCGCATTGCTATAGGAAAGCTGAAATTACAGACAATGTGCCACGTTGCATCTGGCTTTATGTAGATGTTAGGGAATTGAACACTTGCTAGCAGGTTTGCAAACTAACATCTCACAAACTGTTGAGTCATCTCCTCAGCCCCTGTGTGTTGATTTTTGTTTAGTTATACCTCTATCTCATGATTCTTTTCTATCATATTTATTACTATCAAAGTGTTTAAATTTTTTAAAATATTTATTATTATTTATTTGAGAGAAGGAGAGAGGCAGAGAGAGAGAGAGAGAGAATGGGCATGCTAGGACTTCCAACCACTGCTAACAAACTCCAGATACATGTGCCACCTTGTGCATCTGGCTTACATGGATACTGGGGAATCAAACCGAGGTCCTTTGGCTTTGCAAGCAAGCACCTTAACTGCTAAGCCATTTCTCCAGCCCAATATTTTGTTTCTTCTTTTTTTATGAGAGAGAGAGGGAGAGAATTGGCACGTCAGGGCCTCTAGCCACTGCAATCAAACCCCATACTCGTGTGCCACCTTGTGTGCACTTTGTGTGTTGTGCATGACCTTGTGCGTCTGGCTTATGTGGGTTCTGGGGAGTTGAACTTGGGTCCTTAAGCTTTGCAGACAAGTGCCTTAACAGTTAAGCCATCTCTCCAGCCCTCAAAGTGTTTTTGATAGTTATATTTAAGTAAAGGTGCGTATTTTCCCTCCCCTCCCCCTTCCCTTTAGAACTCCACTCTCCATCATATCCCCCCTCCCCCTCTCTCCATTAGTCTCTTTTTTTAATATGATGTCATCCTCTTTTACTTCTACTATGAGGGTCTTGCGGAGGTATTGCTAGGCACAGCAAGGTCATGGATATCAAGGCCAATTTCTGTCTGGGCAGTTGCATTGTAGGGAGTCGTACCCTTCCTTTGGCTCTTCCATTCTATCCGCCCCTCTTCCATAATGATCCCTGAGCCTTGGAGGTGTGACAGAGATGTTTCAGTGCTGGGCACTTCTCCATCCCTTCTTCTCAGCACTATGTTGCCTTTTGGATCATCCCAGTGGTCATCGCCATCTGAAAAGAGAAGCTTCTCTAACCAGAAGTGAGAGTAGCATTAATATGTGAATATGAGCATTAAGTGTAGTATTTTCCGGGCAGCTTGGTGGGAATAGTATATACATTTAGATAAGGGCATGCTTTATACCCCTAAGGCTTATGACCTTACCTACCATAGACTTTGCTTAGGTTTTCAGTACCAGGTATGTATTCCCTCCCGTAGAGGGGCCTTCAGTCAATTATAGAGCAGTTGGTTACCCCACGAGTAGACATGCCACTATTGCACCCGTTCAGGTCTTTGGGCCTGTCTGGCCAAATTTGAATATTCAGCGTCCACTGTTTTCACTGCTGATGACTTCTGTCTCCCATACTCTGCATGCAGTGCAGCTTTTTCCAGCTTTCAGTTGGCTGGTCTACAGGGAGAAGGTTTTCTGCTCAGCACCAGCTTGCTTTCTCAGTGACCTTGCCTCTCAGGCAAGAGATGTCTTCAGCAATAGGGTCTTACTATCTGTTTCTCAGGGGAAACCAAGGGCTTTGGCAAAAGCCTTTAATGTTTTGGAGGCTACCGGGACCTCCTTGGCCAACAACTCACTGGAAGGTATCCCATCCCAGGTACTGAAAATTTTCTAGTAACAGTCTACAGCTTCTAGATGTACCATTATTCAAAAAGTAGTTTTACATAAGTCTTATTCACAATCTTTTGAAATTAGATTGACCCTCCCCTTGCCCTTCTTTTATGCATTCTCTACCCATGGCCTTGGTTAGGCCATTCCCCTCCTTGTAATCAGTCCTTCCACTTACATATGTGCAATACCATACACTTCAGTCCTTCCCTTTCCTCCGTCCCTTATAGCCTTTTACCAGCTTACTGGTTTCTGGTACCAATTTTTGGTTCCAGTTCACACACAAGTCTGTCTATTTGTAGCTAGGATCCACATATGAGAGAGAACATGTGACGTTTGGCTTTCTGAGCCTGGGTTACCTCACTTAGTATAATCCTTTCCAGATCCATCCATTTCCCTGCAAATTTCATAATTTCATTTTCTTTACCGCTGAGTAGAACTCCATTGTGTAAATGTACCACATCTTTATTATCCATTCATTTGTGGTGGGACATCTAGGCTGCTTCCATTTCCTAGCTATTGTGAATAGGCGGCAATAAACATGGTTTTGCAAGTATCTCTAAGGAAGTGAGAAGAGTCTTCTGGATATATGCCTAGGAGTGCTATAGCTGGATCATATGGTAAATCTATTTCTAGCTGTCTCAAAAACCTCCACACTGATTTCCACAATGGTTGGACCAGGTTACATTCCCACCAACAGTGTAGAAGTGTTCCTCTTTTTCCGCATCCACGCCAACACTTATTGTCATTTGTTTTCTTGATGGTAGCCATTCTGACAGGAGTGAAATGGAATCTCAAAGTGGTTTTAATTTGCATTTCCCTGATGGCTAAGGATGTGGAACACTTTTCAGATGTTTATATGCCATCTGAATTTCATCTTCTGTGAATTCTCTATTTAGTTCCATAGCCCATTTTTAACTGGGTTGTTTGAATTCTTATTATTCTGTTTTTGAGTTCTTTGTATATTCTGGATATTAATCCTCTGTCAGATGTATAGCTGGCAAAGATTTTCTCCCATTCTGTAGGTTGTCTTTTGCTCTACTCACAGTGTCCTTTGCTGTACAAAAGCTTTGTAATTTCATAAGGTCCCATTGGTTGATTAGTGATTTTATTCGCTGAGCAATTGGGGTTATATTCAGAAAGTCCTTACCTATGCCAATATGTTGAAGGGTTTCCCCTACTTTTCCTCTAGCAGGTTCAGAGTTTCAGGTCTGATATCAAGGTCCCTGATCCATTTGGATTTGACTCTTGTGCATGGAGAAAGACAAGGATCTATGTTTATCCTTTTACATACCGATGTCCAGTTTTCCCAACACCACTTGTTAAAGAGGCTATCTTTTCTCAATTAATATTTTTGGCATTTTTGTCAAAAATCAGGTGGCTATAGCTGCTTGGATTAATATTTGGGTCTTCTATTCTGTTCCATTGATCTACCTGTCTGTCCTTGTGCCAGTACCATGCTGTTTTTGTTACTATGGCTTTGTAATATAACTTAAAATCGGGTATGGTTATACCACCTGCCTGATTTTTGTTTATAAAAATTGTTTTGGCTATTCGAGGTTTTGTGTTTCCAGATGAATTTTAGGATTGTTTTTTCTATTTCCGTGAAGAAAGCTATTGGGATTTTAATAGGGATCGCATTAAATGTATAGATTGTTGGTAAGATTGACATTTTCACAATATTGATTCTTCAATCCAGGAGCATGGGATGTCTTTCCATTTCCTTGTGTCTTCTGTAATTTGTCGCTCAAGTTTTTTTAAAGTTCTCATTGTAGAGATCCTTCACTTCCTTGGTTAAGTTTATTCCAAGGTATTTTATTTTTTTTGAGGCAATTGTGAATGGGAGAGATTCCTGATTTCATCCTCTGCACGTTTGTTGTTAGTATATAGAAAAGCTACTGATTTCTGTGTGTTTATTTTGTATCCTGCTACATTGCTAAAAGTGTTTATCAGCTCTAACAGTTTGCAGGTAGAGACTTTAGGGTCTGTTAGGTATAGAATCATATCGTCTGCAAATAATGATAATTTGATCTCTTCCCTTCCGATTTGTATCCCCTTTATGAGTGTCTCTTGCCTTATTGCTGTGGCTAAGACTTCCAGTACTATATTAAATAGTAGTGGGAAAGTGGACACCCTTGTCTTGTTCCTGAATTTAGAGGAAAAGCTTCAAGTTTTCCCCATTTAGTATTATGTTGGCTGTAGGTTTGTCATAAATAGCTTTTATTATGTTGAGATATGCTCCTTCTATTCCCAGTTTCTGTAATACTTTCACCATGAAGGGGTGTTGGATTTTGTCAAATGCCTTTTCTGCATCTATTGAGATGACCATATGATTTTTGTCCTTCAGACCATTTATATGGTGTATTACATTTATGGATTTGCGTATGTTGAACCATCCCTGCATCTCTGGGATAAAGCCTACTTGGTCAGGGTGAATAATCTTTCTGATAAATTCTTGTATTCTGTTTGCCAGTATTTTGTTGAGAATTTTTGCATCCATGTTCATGAGGAGATTGGTCTATAATTTTCTTTTTTGATCTGTCTTTGTCGGTTTGGGTATCAGGGTGATGCTGGCTTCATAGAAGGATTTTGGTAGAGTTCCTTCCTTTTCTATTTTATGGAAAAGTTTGAGAAGCATTGGCGTTAGATCCTCCAGGAATGTCTGGTAAAATTCAGCAGTGAATCCATCTGGGCCTGGGCTTTTTTTAGTTGGGAGACTTTTTATAACTGCTTGAATCTCTGTGGTTGTTATAGTTCTATTTAAATGGTTTATCTCTTCTTGATTTAATTTTGGTAGGTCATATGAATCAAAGGAATTCATCCATTTCTTTCAGGTTTTCAAACTTAGAGGCATATATATTCTTAAAGTATGTCCGTATGATTTTCTGAATTTCTTTGGTATCTGTTGTGATGTTGCCTTTTTCATCTCTAATTTTATCAATTTTTGTCTCTTCTCTCTTTCTTTTGGTCAGATTTGCTAAGGGTTTGTCAATCTTGTTTATCCTTTCAAAGAACCAACTCTTTGTTTCATTGATCTTTTTGATTGTTTTTTTGGTTTCCATTTCATTAATTTCTGCCCTAACCTTTATTATTTCTTCCGTCTACTAATTTTTGGTTTGCCTTGTTCTTCTTTTTCCAAGGCCTTAAGGTGAAGCATTAAATTGTTTAGTTGTGAACTCTCAATTTCTTAATATATGCACTTAGGGCTATAAATTTCCCTCGTAGGACTGCCTTCATTGTGTCCCAGAGGTTTTGGTATGTTGTATTCTCATCATCATTTGATTCTCACAATTTCTTGATTTCCTTTTTAATTTCTTCAATGACCCATACATCATTCAATAAAGTGCTGTTTAGTCTCCATGAGTTTCTGTATGCTCTGTATATTTTCTTGTTGCTGATTTGCAGTTTAATCCCATTGTGGTCAGAAAATGTACAAGGGATTATTTCAATTTTCCTGTATTTGTTAAGATTTGATTTGTGTCCTAGTATATGGTCTATTTTAGAAAATGTCCCGTGTGCTGCTGAGAAAAATGTATATTCTGCAGCATTTGGATGGAATGTTCTGTATATATCTGTTAGGTCCATTTGTTCCATGGTATCATTTAATGCAGATGTCTCTCTGTTTATTTTTGCTGGGTAGACCTGTCAAGTGATGAGTGGGGTATTGAAGTCCCCACTACTATTGTGTTAGGAGATATCTCTGACCTTAATTCTAATAGTGTTTGTTTGATGAAATTGGGAGCCCCCATGTTAGGGGCATATATGTTTAGGATTGTAATGTCCTCCTGTTGGAGTGTTCCTTTAATCAGTATAAAGTGACCTTCTTTATCTTTCCTCACAAATGTTGGATTGAAGTCTATCTTGTCAGAAATTAAAATAGCAACCCCTGCTTTTTTTCTAGGCCCATTTGCTTGAAATACCTTTTTCCAACCTTTCACCCTAAGGAGGTTTCTATTTTTTATTGAGAGATGAGTTTCCTGGAGGCAACAGATGGTAGGATCCTGCTTTTTAATCCAGTCTGCAAGTCTGTGTCTTTTGATAGGGGCATTGAGACCATTGATATTAAGAGTTATTATTGACATATATGTGTTTATTCTCACCATTCTTCTTATTTTTAGTTTTTCCTGTTTTCCCTTTACTCACTTGTTTTAACTGTTATTTGAGTATGGTTTATTTTTCCTATTTCCTGATGTGTGTGCTTTGCTTTCTCCTCAGCATGAATGATTCCTGCAAGTATTTTCTGTAGAGCTGGTTTAGTTGCCAAAAATTCCCTTAGCCTGTCTTTGTTATGGAATGTCCTTATTTCTCCATCTATTTGGATAGATAGTTTTGCAGGATAAAGTAATCTCGGTTGACAGTTTTTATCTTTCAGAACTTGGAATACCTCACTCCAGGCCCTTCTGGCCTTTAAAGTTTGTGTTGAGTAATCTGCTGTGAGTCTGATGGGCTTCCCTTTGTAGGTCACTTGCTTTTCTCTCTAGCTCCTTTCAATATATTTTCTTTGGTTTGTATGTTTGGTAGTTTAATTATAATATGGCGGGGAGAGGTTCTTTCCAGGTTTTGTCTGTTTGGTGTTCTAAAGGCTTCCTGTATCTGCATTGGCATCTCTTTCCCAATTTGGGGGAAGTTTTCCTCTATGATTTTGTTGAAAACACCTACTATGCCTTTGGGTGAAATTCTTCTCCTTCTACTATCCCTTGAATTCTTATGTTTGATCTTTTCATAGTGTCCCGAATATCCTGTAATTCCCATTCATACCTTCCTATTATTTTGTCTTTCTCTCTGTTGGACTGTATTAGATCAGCTACTTGGTCTTCTAGCTTCGATATCCTGTTCTCTCCTTCATCCATTCTACTAGAGATTTTCTACAGAGGTTTTAATTTCACTGACTGTGTTCTTTATTGCTAGCATTTCTGAGTGGGTTTTCTTTATTCTTTCTATTTCCGTATTTATGTCTAGTATTGACCTCCTTATTTCATTAAATTGGTTTTCTGTGTTTTCTTTGAATCCTTTGATTTCTTCTTTGAGGTCTTTGAACCCTTTCATTTCCTCTTTGAGTTCTTTGAACATAATTATAATCATTCTTTTGAAATCTTTCTCGGGGATGTCCTCTAAGTCAGCCTCACTGAAGGTCATTTCTGATATATTAATACTTTTTGGTGGATTTATATTGTCTGGATGTTTTGTGTTTCTTGTATTGTAATGTAGAGATCTTTGCATCTTGAATTAATTTAATGCTTGGGTTTTCTAAATATCTGCAGTAATGTTAGATGTATCAATCAATCTGATATTATATATCTTCAGTGTAGGAGTTTAAGGTGTTAAGTGTGGTTCTTAAGGCTCTCAAAGTAATCACAGAAGTGACCCTTGCCTGCTATGAGATTATCAAGTGGGGTGAATGGAACAGAATACAGTCAAGATCAAAAATTTAACTCAACAATGTACCCCTTCAATGAAATACAGCACAGAGTATTTGTGCAAAAGCAGGTATTATGACAAAGTCACAGTTCCTAAGGATAAGTGTTAGCCCACGCCCTTAATCCTGTCAGCTGGGAGGCTAAGATTTCTGATCTGTAGAGAGTTCCAAGGTCAGCTTGTGATCAAGAGAGACCCTTCCCCAATGAATGACAGAGGAGGAAACAAATCAGGAAGCAACAAATGAGCAGCCTAGAAAATAGCTTATTTAGGAATGTCAGATCTGACCATCCAACAGGATTATGTACCAGGCTTATTTGTTGGGTACTAACTTAGTGAAAACCAAATTACCTTTTGGAACAGGTTTGATCACAGCTATGCTGCCCGGCTGCTTGGTTCCTTTGCTGTGTTGTGGATTCAGGAGGTCAGCTGCGTTTGTGGGTCTCTGCTTTCCCTGCGCCCGATGCTGCTGGCGGCGCTTTCCCAATTCTCTGTTGCTCCGTGCCTGCACTCGTGGTGGGGAGGGGAGGCTGTGAGTGGCGGCTGAAGTCCGTCTGTTCCTCTACGCGATCCTCTTCCTCACAAGCCTCTCTGTTCATCTCTACTGTCCTCCTTCCACGCTTCTTGAGATTGTGAGGAGGCAGTGTGAGTGGAAAATTCTCCTCACCTGCCTTTGAAAGTTCTGCGGATCAGCTGTCTCAGGCAGCGCCTGGCCGCCGCCGCGCCGCGCGCTGCTGCAGCGGCTGTGGAGCCGCTTTTGCCCGCTTCTGTGGGCTCCAGGCGCTCTGGAACTCTCCTACTTCTCTGCTGGGCTTGAAAGTTTACTATGTACCTCACTTTTTAGTAGAAAAGTGTATTTTGCTGGGGTTTGTTTTGTTTTTATTCGCTACCCGAAATAGACACAGACACACACACACACACACACACACACACACAGAGAGAGAGAGAGAGAGAGAGAGAGACAGACAGACAGAGAGAGAGATTGGGCGTGCCAGGGCCTCTAAGCCACTGTGAACGAATTCCAGATGTGTGCGCCCCCTTGTGCACATGTGCTACATTGTGCTTGCGTCACTTTTGCATCTGGCTAAATGTAGGACCTGGAGATTCAAATGTGTGTTCATAGGCTTATGGGCAGGCGCCTTAACTGCTAAGCCATCTCTCCAGCCCTAAAGTTTTTTTTTTTTTTTTTTTGTTTGGTTTGATTTTTTTTTTTTTTTTTGAGACTGGGGCTCATGAAGCCCAGGTTGGCCTTAAATTCAGTATTTAGCTGAGTATGGCCTTGAACTCCTAACCCTCTTCCCAAGTGCTAGAATTACTGGTGTGTACCACAAGACCTGTTCTCCACTGATTTTTAGATGTTGACTATCACTTACTGAAATCTTACCTATACTTAGCTCTGGTTTTGCACTCACTCAGGGTTTCATTGTTGTCTTTTTTTTTAAATACCAGTATCACATCATTTTATAATATTTTATTCTACCTGGTTGGACAAATACTTATAATTGTTAATATTATTTCCAAAATATTATTGGCCATTCACTTACTCGTGCTTATTTTTGGTAAGCTTGACAACCAGCTGTCCAAGTGCTTTTTACAAACAAACAAACATGGCTGGGTGTGTAGCTCATTGGTAGAGCCCTGAGCCTAGCATTTGCAGAGGCTTTGGATTTGATCCCTCACATTGCAAAGCAAACATGAATAACAATAAATCCCACTCAGGTTCTGATTGAAGTAGTCATGAATTTATAGGTTAATTTGTGGAAACTTCAAACAGTAAGGGTCTTTGTATCTGAGACCACAGAATGCCTCCTTTCTATAACTTTGATTTTATTTAAGTTTTGTAGTAAAATAGAACTTTAGCTTTATAGACTTCTTCATATTTAGTTTTAGATTTATTTATAATTTTAATTTTTAAAATATATTTTTTATTATTTTTATTTATTTATTTTGAGAGAGAGAGATACAGGAATAGGCAGGCAGAGGGGGGGGGTAGAATGGGCACACGAGGGCCTCCAGCTGCTGCAAACAAACTCCGGATGCATGTGCCCCCTTGTGCATCTGGCTTATGTGGGTCCTGGGGAATCGAACCTGGGTCCTTTGGCTTTGCAGGCAAGCACCTTAACTGCTAAGCCATCTCTCCAGCCCCTGTAAATTTAATTTTTAATCACTATTTTGAATTATTTGAATTATTTTAAACTTTTTATTGACAACTGCCATACATATAGACGATATATCATGATCATAATCCCTTTCCAACACCCTTCCTTTTTCCCTTCCAGTCCCTTATCTCTCCTCTACTGAATCCCTTCTTTCTTCCAATTGGTCTGTCCTGTATGTTGATATCATCATTTTTTCACTCTTCTTATGCAGGACTTGTGTAGGTTGGCATTAGCCATGTGAGGTAATGAGTGCCAGTGGCCATTTTTTGTCTGGATAACACTATTACAAAATACTCCTCCTTTTCCTTTGGTTCTGGCATTCTTTCTGCCACTTCTTCCACAATGGTCTCTGAGCCTTGGAAGGTATGGTATAGATGTCTCACTAAGTGCTAAATATTCCATTGTCACTTCTCAGCACTTTGATGAGTTTTGAGTCTCTCTAGTGGTCAGTGCTATTTGAAAAGTGAAGCTTCTCTAACCAAAAGTAAGTAGAATTAATATATGGACATAAACATAAGTATTTAGAGGGCATTTTGGTGGGCATAATATATCCATTTTGCCAGACAATGCTAGTAGTCCCCCACACCCAGGGCATATGACCTCCTTAGCCAGGGGTTTTTAATTAGGTTTATAGTATCAGGCATGAGTTTTCTCCCATGGAGCAGGCCTAGAGAGCAGTTGGTTGCTTCATAACAGACATGCCATTATTGCACCATGGTTGCATCTTTTCCTGGCTGGCTAGTGGTGTAGCTGGCAGAGTCCACTGCTGGTTAAGACTGTTGATGACTTTTCTCCCACAGCAGCTTGCATAGAACTTTCTAGCACTATGACAGCTAGCCAGCAGGGAGGAGGCTTCTAGCTTAGCTCCAGCTTGATTTCTGTGACCTGCAACCAAAGCATGCACTATCTTCAGCAATAGAGTCGTACTGTCTAGTTCTGGTGGGCAACTGAGAACATTGACCATATCCTGTAGTGTTTTAGGGGCTCCAGAGACATCCCTGACCAACAGCTCACTAGCAAATTTCCCACCCCTAGCACTAGGGTTTTCCTGCAACAACCTATGGCTTCTGGGTACAGCACCCAGGGTTTTGTGTTTGTGCATTCTTATCATGTCGGATCTTACTAAAGTCCAGATAAATTTTAGTTCTTATTACCTAAACTGTTCAAATGTGTTTATATTGTGATGAAACTCTGTAAGCTTAAGTAGTTGAATCTCTTAGGCTGACTTACATTTTTCCTCTTTTATTTTCTTACTTTATTTTTGCAGTGCTGGGAGTTGAACCTAGGACTTCACTATATTAGTTAAGCATACTACCACTAGAACTGTATCCACAACCCTTGTAGTTTTGGTATCCCCTTGATAAATTATATTGTTACTATTGTTATTTTGGGACAGGGTACTATGAAGCTGAGGTGGCTAAGCCTGGAACTTGAGATCCTCCTGTCTTAGCCTGGCCAAGTACTAGAATTATAGGAATGCATCACCACCCATGACATACTTCTCATTTTAACTTTATTAGCCTTTTAAAAATAAGAAACATTTATAATTTGGTCTGCTTAATGGTTGTTAAGAAGCTTGTTTT
The DNA here is from genome assembly GCA_036365145.1 of Orientallactaga sibirica. Taxonomy (NCBI): domain Eukaryota; kingdom Metazoa; phylum Chordata; class Mammalia; order Rodentia; family Dipodidae; genus Orientallactaga; species Orientallactaga sibirica. The sequence goes on along the minus strand of JAEOAD010000015.1, from coordinate 39,378,776 downwards.
ATTAGGGCTTAATTTAGGCCATCTATTACCATTGCTTTTCTTGAAAATGTTCTTACAAAACTAAGAGCTAAATTCTAAACTATAAGAATCTTTGTCTCATAGTGATACACTGTAGTGATACATGAGAGAGTTCTTGAGACACTGCTTTCAATTTCTGGAATCCCTGGGGGTTTCTGAGCCTTGTCTTCATCTTTGAGTATTTTCCATCTCCTTCTAATATAGATTGATTCAGATTGGTGGGGATGAATTAAAAGAAAAGTATTGGGATTGGACGACTACAAATGAAGTGGGATTCACAACTGCTGAAGGGATGATTAGGTATGTAAATCAAATACCATAATCTCAATTATTTTACATTCTGCAAAACATTAGAGGACCATCCAGGGCTTAGCAGATCAATGGCTTTTTTTTCCGTATATAATGTATGCACCCCTTTTTCCAATTAGTCCTACTTGAATTTTGATGTCTTGTTGCGAGCGGGGGGAGAACCCACTGAGTTAATTAGGGTTGTTTTCATGAGCATGGGTAGGGGCTTATTACTGGGCATGGACAACTTACCAGTGGCTATACCACTGAAGAAAACGTCTCCCCTCCCCAAGCATCCATTTGCTGTCAAAAGGGAGGAGTGAAGCCTCTTGAATCACTCCATCATCCATGACAGAATATCAATGAACCCAATCTTGTACAAGTCTTATGCAAGTAACCATAGCTGCTGTGAGTTGATGAATGCAATGACTATGTCATATCTAGAATACAGTGTTCTACAGCACTCCTGTCCACCCTCTGGCTTTTGTATTACTTCTGCCCTCCTCCAGTGTTTTCTGAGCCTTGGGGGAGGTTAATATAGATGTCCTACTTAGGCCTGCTCATTCTTACTCTCAGTATGTGTGTGTGTATGTATGTATATATATATAAAATTGTTTTTCGAGGTAGGGTCTCACTCTAGTTCAGGCTGACCTGGAGTTCACTCTGTATTCTCAGGGTGGCCTCGAATTCACGGCGATCCTCCTATCTCTGCCTCCCGAGTGCTGGGATTAAAGGTGTGTGCCACCACGCCCGGCCTCTCAGTATTTTTAAGCATTTTTTATATTTTTATTTTGGAGAGAGACAGAGAGATAGAGAATGGGCACACCAGCAGTCTCTCAGCCACTGTGAACAAACTCCAGATGTGTGCACCCCCTTGTGGGCAAGTGCAGCATTGCACCCTTGCATCACTGCATCTGGCTAAACATGGGACCTGGAGATTGAAACTGAAGTTCTTAGGCTTAGCAGGCAGGCACCTTAACTGCTAAGCCATCTCTCCAGCCCAGCATTTTTTTTTTTTAAGTTTAGTTTTTCAAGGTAGGGTCTCACTCTAGCTCAGGCTGACCTGGAACTCACTCTATAATTCCGGGCTGACCTTGAACTCCTTAGCAATCCTCCTTCCTCAGCCTCCCAAGTGCTGGGATTAAAGATGTGCATCACTCCACCTGGCTACTGTCAGCATTTTGACAAGTTTTAAGTCTTTGCAATAATCACTGCTCACTGCAAAAAGCAGCTTTTCTGACCAAAGCTGAGAGGAACACTAATCCACGGATCTAAAGATTAATATTTAGAGGGCAAATTGATGGGGACAGCATGTCTACTTAGCAAAACAACAGTAGTAGCTTTTCTCCTAGGACTCAGGACCCCCAGCCATGGTCTTTGAAGGTTTACAGTATGAAGTATGAATTCCCTTCTGTGGTAGTTTGAATAGATAACCCCCAATATAGTCAGTGTTTTATTAGTTTATAGTTTGCATCTGCAGCCAGGCTGGAGGCAGTATCACTGGGCAGATCTTAAGGTGTGGTGGTGGATTTAGGATTTCAATCTAAAGATATGCAAAGTGTGCCTAGCTGGAGTTCCTGGGGTGTGCTATGCTGTATGGCTTTTTACTTTTGGCTTGTGGCTTTGCTATCTGTGTTTGGTCTTGTAAAAACAGGCCAGCTTCTTCTGCCATTATGGAACTTCCCCTGGATCTGTAAGTTATAATAAATCCCTTCCTCCATAACTGTGCCTGGTCTGGAAGTTCATTTCAGTGAACCTGAAGCTGTCTGCTACACCTTCTGTGTATCTAGTGGCTTAAAAAAAAACACAAAAGAGGGCTGGAGAGATGGCTTAGTGGTTGAGGCATCTGCCTCCTAAGCCTAAGAATGCTGGTTCTAATCTCCAGCGGTTCCAATCTCCAGGTCCCACGTTTAGCCAGATGCAGTGATGCAAGGGCGCAATGCTGCACTTGACCACAAGGGGGCACACATCTGTATTATGTTCACAGCAGCTGAGAGGCTGCTGGTGCGCCCATCTCTATCTGTCTTCCTCTCCTTCTCTCTCTGTGTGTCTCCCCAAAAAAACACATACACACAAAAGAGGGCTGGAGGGATGGCTTAGTGGTTAAGGCGCTTGCCTGGCAAAGCCTAAGGATCCAGGTTCTATTCTCCAGATCCCTTGTAAGCCAGATGCACATGATGGCGCATGCACCTGGAGTTCATTTGCACTGGCTAGAGGCCCAGGCACACCCATTCTCTCTCTCTCTCCTGCTCTCTCTCAAATAAATAAAACATAAAATATTTTTTTAAGCCCCAAAAGAAACCCATAAAACAAAACAAAATAAAAAACCCTTTTTTTTTTTCTTCGAGGTAGGGTCTCACTATAGGTCAAGCTGACCTGGAATTCACTGTGTAATCTCAGGGTGGTCTTGAACTCACAGCAATCCTCCTACCTCTGCCTCTCAAGAGCTGGGATTAAAAGCGTACACCCCCATGCCTGGCTCTGGTTCTGCTTCTGAAGAATCACTGTCCCCAAGCAGACAGGGCTGGTAGAGGCTGATGAAGGTATGGCACTATGAAGAGTTGTTCTTGTTAATTTGTTGTAGGACTCAAGTCACTTTATGAATTTAAGCCACTACTGCATCCTTTGTGAACACAACCTGATTGCCTTCTGTGAATCAGGACATTACCTGGCACTTTATCGACACTGAATAAATATTTATAGATTTAAGAGAAGTTCAAAGATAAGTTGTCTGAATTAAGATTTTCTTACATGCAGAGCAAAACAGGAAAATGAAATGGTACTGTAATTGTGTGTAGTTGAATAGATTATATCCCTCCTCTTTTCTTCTTAGCAAAATGAAAGCTTTTAACATACTCTTTAATTAGAGAAAGAGGTTGGCTTCATGTTAATTTGGAGTCTGTTAAAGCTTCTTGCTTAAGAATAGATTTAGCTTTACTTATAACTTCTATATTGTATAGCTAATATGTGGATTTGCAATTTAATATTCATGATTAAATCAAGGCACAGATTTTAGAAATACAACCAGTATAACAAAATGAGATTGAAAATCTACTAGCAATTTAAGTCAGATATAACACTCAGCTTTTCTTCTACTGGATAGATGGTTGTTTCTCCCTCCCCAACTAATGATAACCTTTCTTTCATGGTGCTTAAGACAAGAAAACCCTCCCCACCCCAGTATTTTGTGGGTAGAATCCTAAAAAGTTGGCCGGTAAAGTATCTGGGCACCGATCTTATATTCAAAGCAAAGTAAGCTTCCCAGACTGGCAGGTGTTGCTCCTGGAAAGTCTTTATCCCACATTAGATTTAGTTGTAAAAAGTTTTATTGAAAATATTTTTGAAACAAATAATAGCCTTACAGAATGTGTTCCTGGCTTCTTGTGGTTGTGCTATTTACAGCAGGTACTCTCAGACATGAGACTATATGACTGCATAGCACCCACGGCATTGCTGTACTATTTACAACAGGTAATCTCTGACATGAGTCTGCATGACTGCATAGCACCCACCACATTTCTGGGTGTTCTTCTGAAGGTTGATTGTTGGCAGTACATAACTAACATTTTTTTAAAGTTTTTTAAAAAGTTTTTTATTTTTGGAGAGAGACAGAGAGAGAGGGAGAGGGAGACAGATAGAGAATGGGCGCGCCAGCAGTCTCTCAGCTGCTGTGAACGAAATCCAGATGTGTGTGCCCCCTTGTGGGCAAGTGCAGCATTGCGCCCTTGCGTCACTTTGCATCTGGCTAAACGTGGGACCTGAAGATTGGAACCCAGTTCTTAGGCTTAGCAGGCAGGCGCCTTAACCACTAAGCCATCTCTCCAGCCCCAAAACTAACATTTTGATTTTGATTCACTAATTATAGAATATGCAAAGTAGACATAGTCTTAAATGCTTCATGGATGTGTATTTAAAGGACACCTAGCAGCTTTAACTGTGCCTACAAATAATATGACAGACCCATAGAGGCACAGCAAAGTGCTAAGGTACCAGCCTCCACCAAGTGAGAGTGACTGGCCTTGGATGACCTGACACTGGGCAATGTGAACCTGCTGGGCATAGTCTTCAGTATGATAACGCACACTTAAGCTGAAATGGTGTACTTGGGGTCACTGTCTACTGCCCTTTTGCCAATTTTTGGAGCTCAAAGGACAGTAAGCAGATGATGAGTGGCTTCATGTTACCCATCTCTGCTTTGGTGATATTCTGTCTTCAGAATCAGCCGATGATGTCACTTTAGCAGGACCACATCCTGGTCTCCCTGTATCCACCTTCCTCAAGTCCTGCCCTTTCACTGCTAAACCTTCTACCCTCAGCTGCTCTCCTGGACATCCTGAGTAAGATGATCTTAAGGTCTCTATCCCTTGAGTCCTCTGTCTGCTGGATACTTAGAGGGGAATACCCTAGGCCTACTTCTGTGGCCTCCTATACCTTGGTTATTGTTAGGGAGATAATGTTCATATTTCTACATATATTCACTCATTTTCTTGTTGAAACTGGCTAAGACAGTCTTTCACTTTGGCTACCAATAATTAAAAACAATTTTAAGGGCTGGAGAGATGGCTTAGCAGTTAAGGCATTTGCCTGCAAAGGATCCTGGTTCGATTCTCCAGGACCCACGTATGCCAGATGCACAGGGGGGCGCATGTATCTGGAGTTCATTTGCAGTGGCTGGAGGCCCTGGCGTGCCCATTCTCTGTCTCTCTCTTTCTATCTCTCTGACTCTTTCTCTCTCTCAAATAAATAAATAAAATAAAAAAAAACAATTTTAAAAAGGGACAGTTAATAATTTCAATTCACTTAGTTGCTTTAAAGTTATATTTGCAATATACATATATATATATATATATATATATATATATATATGTATGTATATAATTTTTTATTTTTTTTTATTTTTTGGTTTTTCGAGGTAGGGTTTCACTCTGGTCCAGGCTGACCTGGAATTCACTATGTAGTCTCAGGGTGGCCTCAAACTCTCGGTCCTCCTACCTCCGCCTCCCAAGTGCTGGGATTAAAGGTGTGCACCACCACGCCCGGCTTGCAGCTAATATTTTTGCTGTTTTCCTTTTGTGAACTATAAGAGAGTCTCAGTAGCAGTCCAGTGGTACTTTCTAAATGACACGTAAACAGGTATGTGGTATTTGGATCTCGTTCTGCCTTCAAGGACTAAGCATTTGTATGTTGAAGTCCATTTTATTTCTTTTTTTGTTTGTTTGTTTTGGGTTTTTGAGGCAGGATCTCACTCCAGCCCAGGCTGACCTAGAACTCATTCTGTAGCTCCAGCCTGGCCTTGAACTCATGGTGATCCTCCTACCTCAGCCTCCCAAGTGCTGAGATTAAAAGTGTGTGCTACCATGCTCAGATTTTTAAAAATTTTAAAAAATATATTATTTATTTGTTTGAGGGAGAGAGAAAGAGAGAGAGGAAGAGGCAGATAGAGAGAATGGGCATGCCAGGGCCTCCAGCTGCTGCGAACAAACTCCAGACACATGTGCCACCTTGTTCATCTGGCTTTTATGGGTACTGAGAAATCGAACCTGGGTCTTTAGGCTTCATAGGCAAGTCCCTTAACCACTAAGCCATCTCTCCAGCCCTGAACTCCATTTTCTTTTTCCTCCCTCCTGTCTCCCCCCTTCTTTTTTTTTTTTGAGATGTAGTTGATGCTGGCCTCAAACTCATGATTGCCCTGTTCTTCCTCCTGAATGCTGGTATTACAGATGGTGTACACTGTGTTACCTGGCTTGTTTCCTTAAGGTTTTATTGTTGTTTATATAGAGGCACATTATTATTATTACTATTATTATTATTATTTTTTTTTTTTTTTTTGAGGTAGGGTCTCACTGTAGCCTAGGCTGACCTGGAATTCATTATGTAGTCTCAGGGTGGCCTTGAACTGATCCTCCTACCTCTGCCTCCCAAGTGCTGGTATTAAAGGCATGTGCCACCACGTCCAGCTCACATTATTTTTTTATTAATTTTTGTTAATTTGTGAAAATGTGTGGTGCTGGGGATTGAACCCAGGGTCTTGCACATGCCAAGTGAAGTGCTGTACTTCTGAGGAATATCCTAGGTCTCCACATTATGTAAGTTTTGAAGGGATGAAAGGCACTTGCTGAGAAGTAAACATTGATCAGGATGGTTTGAGTTGATGCCATAAAATTGAGAGCATTTGCCTGGTTATGGTAAAAGAATGCTGTTTAGTAGTTGTTAAGAATATAGTACCTTTTTCCTTCCCACTATACCTTTGTACATGATTCATAAAGGTTGTTCAATTATATTTTTGCTTGTGGCGTGTGTGTGTGTGTGTGTGTATGTGTGATGTATGTGTTACATATGCATGTGTTTATGCCTTACAGCCCCGCCTGCCTGGGTGGGAAAGTGCTCACCTGTGGTGGCCAGAGCATAACATCCGTGTCCTGCTCCATCACTCTTCCTCTCTCACCTATTTTTGTTTTATGCAGAGCTCTTACTGACAGCTTTCTTCTTGCTTTTTTTCATGAGCCAGGGCAGTTCCCTGGTCTCTGCTCCTTTTTGTGAGGCTGAGGTGCCTGTGGCCACTCCTGTCTAATGTGGGATCTGGAGATTTAAACTTGGGCAGTCTTGGGCCCCCTCAGGACCTCATGCTTATATAGGAGGCACACTTAATTGCTTAATCATCCTTCCAGCCCCTCAACTATTATTGTATGGGGGATGGTTGCATGTGTATAGACATAGATGTAGGCACAGGTGTGCACATGTGTGCAAGTGCAGCCCAGGGGTTGATGTTGACTTTCTTCCTTGATAGCTCTCTTTGTTTACTAAGGCAGAGTCTCTCAGTTGAAGCCAGATCTCATCAATTGGATAGTCTAGCTAGGCAGCTTGCTTTCGTTCCCCCTGTTCCTACCCAGCCTCTAGAGCACTCGGATTTCTCTGGTCCTTACACTTGTGCAGCAAGCACTTTATCCACTGAGTATTCTCTCCAGTCCCCTCCCCAACCCCACTCCCTTCTTAGTTGTTTTTAAGGCAGTTTATTATGTAATAGTACAGGCTGACTTGGACCTTGCCAGATATATCAGGTTGACCTTGCAATGATCCTGTTCCCTCCAACTTCCAAACTGTTGAGATTACAGGCATGTGCCATCACACCGAACCCTTTCAACTTCTTTAAGGAGAAAATGAAAGTTAAAATGTTTATATATTCTAAATAAGTTAGGTTTATTCATTTGTCACTAGAAAACTTTTTAGTTGAGTAGTAGTAGCTTTTTCTTTTCAAGAAAGGAAGACTTTTTTATTGACAGCTTCTAGACTTTACAGACAATAAACCATGATATTTCCCTCCCTTTCCCCCATTCTCCTTCAGAACTCCACTCTCCATCATATCCCCTCCCTCTCTCCATTAGTCTCTCTTTTAATTTGATGTCATAATCTTTTTCTCCTATTATGAGGGTCTTGTGAAGGTATTGCTAGGCACTGTGAGGTCAGAAGAAAGGAAGACTTTTAAAAAACTTTTTATTTTTTTAGAGAGAGTGAGATAGAGAGAATCAGAGAGAGATAATTGGTGTGCCAGTGCCTCAGACACTGCAATTGAACTCCAGATTCTTGCGCCACCTAGTGGGCATGTGCAACCTTGCGCTTGCCTCACCTTTGTGCGACTGGCTTACAAGGGACTTAGAGAGTTGAACATGGGTCCTTAGACTTTGCAGGCAAGCGCCTTAACCACTAAGCCATCTCTCTTTATTGGGGGGGGCAGATAGAGAGAATGGGCACAACAGGGCCTCTAGCCACTGAAAATGAACTCCAGATGCATGTGCCACCTTGTGCATCTGGCTTTATGTGGGTACTGGGGAATTGAACCTGGGTCCTTTGGCTTTGTTGGCAAGCACCTTAATCATGAGCACGTGAGAGAGAATGGGTATGCCAGGACCTCCAGCCACTGCAAATGAACTCCAGACACATGTACCACTTTGCAAGTCTGGCTTATGTGGGTACTGGGGAATCAAACCTGGGTCCTTAGGCTTTGCAGACAAGTGCCTTAACTGCTAAGCCATCTCTCCAGCCCTGCTAGGTTTTAATTACTAGAAAATTTCAGAATGTGGGGAAAAAAAGGATAAGGGTGGGAACTACTCATTCTTGTTTTTTTCAAAGTTTGTTCCCATGAGTATTTACTGATAGCAGAGTGCCTTGAAAACAATACTTTAAAAAATTTTTATTTTATTTATTTATTTATTTTAGAGAGAGCAAGATAGAGAAAGAGAGACACAGAGAGAGGGAGAGAGAATTGGCACACCAGGGCCTCAGCTACTGCAATCAATCTCCTGATGCCTGTGCTACCTAGTGGGCATGTGCAACTTTGCGCTAGCTTCACCTTTGTGTGTCTGGCTTATGTGGGATCTGGAGAGAGACAACATGGGTCCTTAGGCTTCTCAGGTAAGCACCTCAACTGCTAAGCAATCTCTGCAGCCCTGAAAACTATGCCATTTATTTATTTATTTTGGTTTTTCAAGGTAGGGTCTCACTGTAGCCCAGGCTGACCTGGAATTCACTATGTAGTATCAGGGTGGCCTTGAACTCACGATGATCCTCCTACCTCTGCCTCCCGAGTGCTGGAATTAAAGGCGTGCGCCACCATGCCCAGCAAAACTATGCCTTTTAAAGGGCAGCTACCATTAAAGTACCATAACTAGTATGTGAGTAATAGCTGCTTTTTGTTGTTGTTGGAACTCTGTGTAAGAGGAAAACATCAGCAAAATCCTTAAGAAAAAACTGATTGGGGGCTGAGGAGATGCTCAGCATTTAAAGGCACTTATTTCCAAAGCCTGTCAGCCTGTGTTAAATTCCCCAGCATACATGTAAAGCCAGTGCAAAGTGGCACATGCATCTTTGATCCCAACACATTTACAAGAATGAGAGGTGGAGCCGGGTGTGGTGGCACACGCCTTTAATCCAAACACTCGGGAGGCAGAGGTAGGAGGATCGCCATGAGTTCAAGGCCACCCTGAGAATACAGAGTGAACTCCAGGTCAACCTGAACTAGAGTGAGACCCTACCTTGAAAAAACAAAAAACAAAACAAAACAAAAAAAAGAAGAGGTGGAACAGGAGAATCCAGAACTTTGGACCGGTTAGTCTGATACTTGTTTGCAGAGCCAGGAGATTCCATCTTAATGAAAGTGGAACACAGACTCCTCAAAGTTGTTCTCTGACCTAAATATGTGCCCATATACATGCACGCATGCATGCACACATGCACACACAAATAATCAATTAAAATATAGTATCAAATAAATTGGTAAATACAGGTTTGTAAAAAGTAGAATGTTAAGCTGGACATGCTGGCACACTCCTTTAATCCCAACATTCAGGAGGCAGAGGTAGGAGGATCTCTGAGTTCAAGGCCAGCCTGAGACTACATAGTGACTTCCAGGTCAGCCTGGGCTAAAGTGAGATACTACCTCAAAAAAACAAAACCAAAAAAGGAATGTTGATGAGAAATTGATATTTGTATCATAGGTCTGACATGGTTTTGCTTATTGACATTCCTTGTTAACTTCACATGCAATGTCATTTTTCCTTTATGACAAGCTGTAAAATTGTTTTTTATGCATATAATTTGTGTGTATGTCTATAATTTACAACTTACTTTTTTCCTTTAAAAAAGTGATATAATGCCAAGCCCCATTTTAAAGCACTATAAAGCTTGCAAATTTGAGCTTTCCAGACTCAGGAAACAAACAGTGAATATACTAATTTCTAAATTGCTAGCTGGGCTTCTAATGTATATGTTCTTCATATATGGAGCATTATGGAGTAATCTGTTGGTGTTTTCACCAAGCGCTCGCCATTGTTTGTCTCTGCATTTGCTCAGTATTACCATATGCTATAATCACTCGACCAGAGTAGAGCATCCAGCAAGCAGAGACTTCCAAGTAGCAGCCAAAATAAACAGGGGGAAATGAGACTGCTATAAAACTTTGTGGACAGTCATTGCAAAATGCTGTTTGAAAATTGTACACAGTAAGTGGTAAAGTAGGTCATACCACATTTTGTGTTTGTATGTTGTGCAAGTGTGTGTGTGCAGGTGGGTGTCGGTTCACGTATATGTTCATGGATATGGAAGCCAGAGGACAACCTTAGGGATCTTCCTTAGCAACACCATCCATCTTTTCAAAATAATATTTTTGTTTTATTTCATTTTTTCAAGGTAAGGCTGACCTGGAGCTCACTCTGTAGTCCCAGGCTGGCCTTGAACTCACAGCGATATTCCTACCTCAGCCTCCTGAGTTCTTGGATTAAAGGCATGTGCCACCACACCCAGCTAAAAAAAATTTATTTATTTGCAAGGAGAGAGAGAGAGAGAAAAGAGAAAGACATTGGCAGGGGAAGGGGGGAGAAGAGAGGGAGGAAGGACAGGCACGCCAGGGCCTCTTGCCAGCAAATGAACTCTGGACACATGCACTACTTTATGTATCTGGCTTTACATGGGTCCTGGGGAATCAAACCTGGGCTGGCAGGTTTTATAAGCAAGTGCCTTTAAGTTCTTAGTCATCTCCCTAGCCCCTTGTTTTAAAAAATATTTTTATTTAGTTATTTGTAAGGAGAGACAGACAGAAACATCCATCTTCTTCTGAGACAAAGTCTCATTGGCCTGGAGCTCACCAAGTACTTTAGACAGGGATCCTCCTGTCTCTGCTTCTTCAGCATTGGAATTATCAGTGTGTGCCACCATGACTGGGTTTAATGTTTTCTTAATATTTTGGTTTTTTAAGGTAGGATCTCACACTAGCCCAGGCTATCCTGGAATTCACTATGTAGTCTCAGGCTAGCCTCTAACTCACAGCAGTCTTCCTACCTCTGCCTCCTGAGTGCTGGGATTAAAGTGTGCAGCTTAAAAAAACTTTACATGGGTTCTGAGGATTAAACTCAGGTCTTCATGCTTGCATAGTAAGTACTTTACTGATTGAGCTACTTAACTTTCATTTAAGTTACCAAGTATTTATTGTATACTCAGATAAGATAAAGACACATTGAGGAGTCGTAAGAATTTGGGATGAGAGCTGGAGAGATGGCTTAGCTGTTAAGTCACTACTTGTGAAGCCCAAAGATCCAGGTTCAATTCCCCAGGACCTACATAAGCCAGATGTACAAGGTGGCGCATGTGTCTGGAGTTCATTTGCAGTGGCTGGAGGCCCTGGTGCACCCATTCTCTCTCTCTTTCTGTTTGCCTCTTTCTCTCTCACTCTCATATAATAGATAAATTAAAAAATGTAAAAAAAGAATTTTGGGATGAGATGTGTCTTAACTGAGTATTGAATATAGTTTTTTTCTTTTTCTCAAGGTAGGGTTTCACTCTCGCCCAGGCTGACCTGGAATTCACTATGTAGTCTCAGGGTGGCCTCATACTTACAGTGATCCTCCTACCTCTGCCTCCAGGGTACTGGGATTAATAATGTGCACCACCATGCCCAGCTTGAATATAGTTTTGAGTGTCTTAATATTTGTGAGTAAAAACCAAAATATTATTATAAGGTACATGACTATATCATATAAAAAAAGATTAAAGTAAGTATCTTTGTGATAACAAGGAAACATTGATGGCTGTTATTTAGATTATCTCATTTAATTATAACCTATATAAACTATATAACTATATAATAGTTTACAACTATATAAACTGTAACATAACTTATTTAATTATTTACATTATCTCATTTAACTATAAAATTTATTTACATTGTCTAATTAACTATAACAAACTTACAAAATAGGTATCAGCCATTTTGAAAATGAGGCTTCTTGTAAGCAGGAAGTTAGGATGTGGACTTTGATAAGACTGGGCCAAGTAGAGAGAAAATGATACTCTAAGATACATCTGCTTATGTGTATACTCTGCCAAGTAGTCAAGAAAGCTCATTTCATGGAGTAGGTAGGTCATATGCTGTTTATTGAGAAAGAGAAGAAAACAAGAATTAGGTTATGAGAGTGGTGACATGTTAGACATGTTGATTTGAAAGCATACTGCAAGGTAGATATGACCAACAATGGGTAACATTTTACTTTTGTCTTGAGTCATAAATCTTTGGTAGACATTTCCATTCTTTTTTTTTTTTTTTGGAGAGAGACACAGAAAGAGACAGAGAGAGAGGGAGAGGAAGACAGATAGAGAATGGACATGCCAGCAGCCTCTCAGCTGCTGCGAATGAAATCCAGATGTGTGCACCCCCTTGTGGGCAAGTGCAGCATTGCGCCCTTGCATCACTTTGCATCTGGCTAAATGTGGCTCCTGGAGATTGGAACTGATGTTCTTAGGCTTAACAGGCAGGTGCCTTAATCACTAAGCCATCTGTCCAGCCACATTTCCATTCTTTTTAAAAAATATTTATTTATTTATTTATTTATTTATTTATTTATTTATTTATTTGAGATAAAGGGGGGAGTGAATGGGCATGCCGGGGCCTCCAGGCACTGCAAACAAACTCCAGATTCACACGCCCTCTTGTGTATCTGGCTTATGTGGGTCTTGGAGAGTTGAATCGGGATCCTTTGGCTGTGCAGGCAAATGCCTTAACTGCTAAGCCATCTCTCCAGCCCCTCCATTCTTAATATATTTAAACTTTGGTTGTGTTTGTGAAGGAAAATAATGAGATGAATAATGCTTTAAATGGATAAATGTTGGGATGGTTTCATGCAATATACAAACATCATGGTTTTGAAGAGCAAGGCTACTTACTAGTAAACAAACTTGACTATATAAAATCTCTTAAATTTTTCTTTAATTATTTTACCATACAAACAAAATTTTTTTTTATAAATAAACTAGCACGTAGAAATGAACACAAAGAAAATGATAGTCAAGACTACCTTCAGGGATAAAATTTCATTCGTTCCTTATTAGAGAAGATTCTCTGACTATATAGAGTACCGGTGTTCTCTCCTGAGCGGGAAGCTGGCTGAGAGTGAAGTTGTTTTGTGCAACTGCCCATTGCCATTGATGATCATTCTTCTCTCCCCTTGGGAGAGTTAGAGGGAGAGAACTCAGTCTGAGTGGCAAAAAGAAAGAAAAAAAGAAAGAAAAAGACAAAAGAAAAGACATTTAAAAAAGAAGAAAAAAGGAAAATGATAGTCTCTATCATTGTGTTGAATGATTTCTGATTTTTTTCTGTATGTTGTTTCTTTCAGAAATATGGCTATACACACCTTTCTGCAGGAGAGCTTCTTCGTGATGAGAGGAAGAACCCAGATTCACAGTTTGGTGAGCTTATTGAGAAGTACATTAAAGAAGGAAAGATTGTGCCAGTTGAGATAACCATCAGCTTATTAAAGAGGGTAAGAAGCATAAATGCCATCCAGTTCAAATTCTCAAGAACACAGGAAGTTAAACCCACCTTCTTTTGAGTCTTGAGCAAGTCAGACCAGTGAATTGCTTGCTTGAAGAAGGTTGTAGGAGTTGAGAATGGCAGAACTGGAAGTTGATTTCACTGGGAAGAAATTGAACAGTAGCAAGAATTCTCTGCCTTGTTCTGGGTTCAGCTATAGTTCTGCCTAATATGCATTTAGGTACACTTTCCTTTGTTTTGTGGGGGTTTTTTTTTGGGGGGTGGTGGTGAATACAAGGTCTCATGGAGCCCTGGCAGGCCTTGAACTCATATATGGCTGACAATGGTCTTGAATTCCTGATCATCCTCCTTTGCCTCCTGAGTGCTGAGATGTGCTACCATTGACCCTTTCTTCCCAACATTCAATTATTTCCTCTCCCCTTTCTCCTTCCTCCATTTGCTTTCCTGTAAACCTTTCTTCGCTCTTTCCACCCTGCTCTTTTTCTCCTCCCCCTTCCTAGATGTCCTTTACGTCACTGATAGTCTGTCAGTTTTGATGTCTCCTTTTCTGTTCCTTACCTCACCATCTTCACTGTAAGATCTGAAAAACACATTTTGATTTACTTGGTAACACCTTGTCTAGATGCCTAAGACTAGACAGTAACAGGTATTTTGATATATAAACAATAGTGAAGGAGAATTGCAGTGTTGGAAGCAAATAGGAGAAGCCTAGTGGAAGAGAGATATAAGCACTGGATCAAATCAGACACTTGGAGTAAGTAATGGCTCATGCACACTGCCTTGGCTTCTCGTCTCAAAGCCTGGAGTAACTTGCTTGTGCTCCAGAGTAAATAAAGCCTGCCTCCCTATTCTCTGCTCTGATGCCTTTCCTCTGCATGAGAGGTGAGCATTATGAAAGAGTAGTATACATTCTTACCTTTTTATTTCTGCTTTCCTAGTCAGTCAGTTTTGGTTTTCACTTCCATTGAAACTGCTTTTTTTCTCTTTCTTTCTTTCTTTTTTTTTTTTTGGTGCTGAGGACCGAACCCAGGGCCTTGCGCTTGCTAGGCAAGCACTCATCCACTGAGCTAAATCCCCAACTTCTTTCTTTTTTTGTTTGTTTTGTTTTTCAAGGTAGAGTCTTGCTCTGGCCCAGGCTGACCTGGAAGTCACTATGTAGTCTCAGGGTCGCCTTGAACTCATGGCAATCCCTCCTACCTCTGCCTCCCGAGTGGTGAGATTAAAGGCATATGCCACCATGCCCAACTTTTTTTTTTGGAGGTACTTTGTATATGCTAGGCAAACTCCCTGCTACTGAGCTATAGCTTCAGCCCTTTTTGTATATATTACTTTTGGAACAAGGTCTAACTAAATTGCCCACATTTGCTTTGAACACATTCTGTAGCTTAGGCAGGACTTAAATTTGCAATCTTCTTGTCTCAGCCTCTTAGGTAGTTGAGATTATAGGTATGTGCCACCTGGCCTGATGAAACTTTTTTTTTTTTAAGATATTTGATCTTTAATTTTTTTGTTTTTGGTTTTTGTCGAGGTAGGGTGTCACTCTCTGGCCCAGGCTGACCTGGAATTAACTATGTAGTCTCAGGGTGGCCTTGAACTCATGGTGATCCTCCTCCCTTTGCCTCCCAAGTGCTGGGATTAAAGGCATTCACCACTATGCCTGGCTTTGATCTTTAATTTTTATTTATTGAGAGAGAATAGGAATTAATGCAAACAAACTCCAGATACATGTACCACTTCGTGTGTCTGGTTTTATGTGGGTACTGGGGAATTGAACCCCAGCTGTCAGGCATTATGAGTAAGTGCCTTTAACCTCTATGCTATTTCTCCAGCATGAAAATGTTCTTGTATGTTACCAATGATCTCTATCAAGTCCAAGAAGTATTTTTAGTCATTATTTTTCCCAAAGCTATTAACTCTAAAAATGTCTAAATGAAACTCATCTTCCTCTTCCTTATGATACCATTTCTGTTCATTCTCTTCCTACTTCAAAAATTGCTAATTTGGGGGCTGGAAAGACGGTTAAGGCACTTGCCTGCAAATTCAAAGGACCCAGGTTCAATTTCCTAGGACTCAATAAGCCAGATGCACAAGGTGGCACATGCATCTGAAGTTTGTGTGCAATGGCTGGATGCCCTGGTGTGCCTGTTCTCTCTCTCAAATAAATAAAAATAAAATATTAAAATTTTCTATTTTTCAGTCTTGCTTTTATTTATTTTTCTCTTTTGCTAGTTTCCTAAATCACTACACTTCCTAGAGTTTTATCCTTAGTTCTTTTTGGCTCTCATTTTATATATTCCTTGCTTGATTCTTTTAACCATGGCTGAAGTTTTCACTGTGTTAACAATGAACTGGCATTGATCTATGTTCTAACTATCAGGCATCTATCTGAATTTCTCACAAATACTTCAAAATCAACATGTCAGAGGCTTAACTTCTTTGTAATTGGTTTTATCATCTATATAACTGTTCAAGGTGGAAATCTGGGTGCCATCCAAATTATAGAATATGCTTACTCTAAAATTTTGCAACTACAGAACAAGTGTGTGCATGTGTGTGTGAGAGAGAGAGAGAAATGAGGATAGAGGTGCTGGGTGTGGTGGCACACGCCTTTAATCCCAGCATTCAGGAGGCAGAGGTAGGAGGATCACTGTGAGTTCGAGGCCACTCTGAGATTACATAGTGAATTCCAGGTCAGTTTGGGCTACAGTGAGACCTTACCTTGAAAAACCAAAAAAAAAAAAAAAAAAAAAAAAAGATAGAGGTGCTAATACCCATAACCTCACTAGCTTGAGGTAACCATGTTAAATCTGTCTACTCTGTTTTGTGTAGCCTCCACTATTTTGTTTTGGTGTGTGTCATGCTGCATATGTGGAGATCAGAAGACAACTTTCAGGGGTTGGTCCTCACCTTTCACCTTATCTCCTGCTCTGTTTGCCAGCTACCTGTCTCTTGAGCTTCTGGGAAATTCTCCTGTCTCCCTCTGCCCTCTTGCCATGGGATTACAGGAGCCTGCCACATTCTCTGGCTCCTGTGTTGGCTTGGGGCTCCAAACTCTGGTAGTCAGGCTTACACAACAAGCACTTTGCCACTGAGCCGTCCCCTTCTTCTACACCTTACTGATGAGAAGAATAAAAACCAAGTGGCCACTATTCCTCTTAAGAAATTGTACTTTGTGGGGCTGGGGAGGGGTCAGTGGCTAAGAGTGCTTGCTGCACAAGCATGAGGACCTGGGTTCAGTCCCCAGAACCCATGTAAAAAGCCAAACATGCCTGTGTCTGCCTGTAACCCCAGTGCTGAGTGGAGTGGAGAGAGGAAGATTGCTGGGGCTCACTAGTCAGGCAGTCCTATTGAAAAATGGCACGGCACACCCCAGGCTCAAGGAGAGTCTCTCAAGGAAATCAGGTGGAAGAGTGATAGAGGAGGTCACCCGATGTCCTCTGACCACCAACACATGTGCACAGGATGTGTGTGCACATACATATACCATACATGCTACACACACACACACACACACACACACACACGAAAAATATTGTTAATGTAGTATTGAACCTTCATCTTTTCTCTTTAGGAAATGGATCAAACAATGGCTGCCAGTGCTCAAAAGAATAAATTCTTGATTGATGGATTTCCAAGAAATCAAGACAATCTTCAAGGTTGGAACAAGACCATGGATGGGAAGGCAGATGTAGCTTTCGTTTTGTTTTTTGACTGTAATAATGAGGTAATGAAAACACTCATTTGCCTACATAGGCTTTAAGCAACTCATAACCAACTACTAGGGAAAAATTAAGTGATTTTTAATTTGCATTTCCACTGTCTTTTGGCAACAATATATTTTTTAATTAGTAAATTGGATGGACAGAGCAGTACTGTCTTATTATCAGAGAATTAAAAGCTGTTTGGCACCAGCAGCTTTGTGTAACTAAAGTTTGCTTTATTTTCAAAATAACAGAAATCAGGTTTTGTTTAAAAATGAGAAGTGACATGTATAATCATGTCAGCAATGAAGCTAGACTACTGCTTTCTTAAGTATGCACTACTTTCAGCAGTGTGCTGTTGACTAGGAAAAACATGCTGAGGCGCAGAAGCTTCTATTTTAAGGAAAGATACAAGATGGATTTGTCTGTCTTTTAGGAGTAAAATGATCTTGAAAAATAGCAGGAAAGAAAATTTTTTCAGATACTTGTAATAACATACCCAGACATACCTTTGAATAACTAAATGAATTTCTCAGAACCATTTAATTAAAAGACTGTTTGGCTGCTGCTGTGAAATACATTTTATTAAATCAATGCCAACTGTCTGAAGAATAAGAATCTGAAGTAGTGCCTTGAAGGAGGTTGTCTATTCTTAGATTGTGTCATAAATGTGCCTCTGGGAGAGACTTGCTGCAGCCTGAGCTGTTTTAAAATGAAACTCCTCTCCAGTCCTTAAAAATATGTTTTCACTTACTCTTCAAAGTTAACTTTAGTCTGTTACCACAGCTTTATAAGGAATGTTTATTCATGATTAACAAGAGATGCTTTATTCAAATATGTTGACTCAAACATTTGAATATTTATGGAATTATTATAAAGTAAGCAAAAGTGGTACAAAGTTTGGGCATGTAATTCATACCTAATAAGTTAATAATATATCTGAGATGGAAGCATATCCACACAGGTCTTTTTATTGCGGTTTGAAAAAAAACACACATAGGAAAAACTGAGTCATGACTGAGTTCTTATTATGCTCTGTACTCATTTAACCTAGTTTATATAAATTGAACCACATGTTTAAATTTAAAAAAGATTTTGCATGTTGATTAATGAGTTAGACACACTGGGTTTAATGCAAGATTTTTTTTTTTTTTTGGTAGTCTCTTCAAACTTTTTAGGATTTTTTTTTTCACATAACTTTTTACCTGTATCTCTTTTTAGATCTGTATTGAACGATGTCTTGAGAGGGGAAAGAGTAGTGGGAGGAGTGATGACAACAGAGAGAGCTTGGAAAAAAGGTACTTTTCAGTTTTTACTTTAACCCCCACAATCCCAGTGCAGAAATTGGGTGACAGATTGAATTCCTGCCCAGTTTTGGTCCAGAAAAAGAATGTAATGTTTACACAGGTGCAGTTGTGTGAGTAAAGAGATAACAAACAAGGTTGGGTCCAACCTTGTATTGTCCTTTAAACCTTCCTGTAATGTGGAAGGAGCAGGATAGGTACCTAGAACCTTGAAATATTCACTTATTTTCCAGAATTCAGACTTATCTTCAATCAACAAAACCTATTATTGATTTATATGAAGAAATGGGGAAAGTCAAGAAAATAGATGCCTCTAAGTCTGTTGATGAAGTAAGTATTCCTGGCTTGTTCATGAAAACAAAAGTCAGGTAAAAAATGTGGTCATTTATTTTGGGGTAGGCATGAGAGAAAGAAATACTGTAATAGATTACTTAGTTTATCAAGACACTTGAGATTAATTGTGAAGTTAGGTCTTATTTTTGAACAGGTCTAAAATGGGTTTTATAACTTTAGATTTTTTTAATGAGAAATGGATGACTTATTAATTTCAAATCTCTTTCCTCAAACAGTGGAAATTGGTATTTTCAGTATAGTGATTTGGATTATGTTCATTTAAAAAAACTATAGCATGACTGGCAGGTCTTTCTAGCCCAAGAGCCTCAGGCTATTTTCTCTTCCAGAACAGAACAAAGCTCAAAGGTGCAAGTCTTCCATGGTGCATCACTTCTGTCTTCCTTCACAAATCAGGGCTTTCTAAACTGAGGCTTGAACCCACTGTACCTATAGATGTTTTTTGTGTCTTTAGGTTCTTCTGTTCTCTCTTCCAAGTGTCTCAGTCTTCTTTGTCTTAGTCACAAGACAGAAAAGCCCAGAGGAAGAAGATTTAGTGGTTTTGGGTTTTTTTGGGGGGCTGGGCTTGGGTGGTACACACCTATATGTGTGTGTGTGAGAGAGAGGCAATTGGCGTACCAGGGCTTCCAGCCACTGTATTTGAACTACAGATGCATGTGCCACCTCGTGCACATGTGCCACCTTGCGTATGCATCACCTTGTGTGTCTAGCTTATGTGGGATCTGGGGAGTTGAACATGGGTCCTTAGGCTTTGCAGTCAAGTATCTTAACTGCTGAGCCATCTCTCCATCCCTTAGCTACTGATAGCCTGTTAAGTGTGTTTTGTAAGGCTCAGTGGGTAAAAGTGCTTGCTGGTATGCTAGTGTGACAGCCTGATTGGATCCCCCACATAAAGGTGGACATGTCTATAAGCCCAGCCTTCCTACAGGTCAGATGAAAGGTGGAGACAGAAGATTTCCTGGATGCTTTCAGGCTATCTAGCCTGGCAGATGCAGCAGCAAATGAGAGATTACCTCAAACAAGGTGGAAGGCAAGGTTGTCCTCTGACTTCTACATGCACATTGTGGCATGTGCTTACTCCCCCCATATGTCATATACGGAGATAACTTAAAAAGTCCCTCTCTCAGGATGTAGAGACTGTTAGTGATTTCTAGGGGAGGAATAGGCATAGAGAGAGATTTCTTGTGTAGACACTAGTAAGTTGCCCATGCTGCTATTAGTTCCTAACAGCACCAAGGAGTGGTGCCTGGGACTTATTTTGTATTTTCAAAATTACATTTTCCTGGGCTGGAGGGATGGCTTAGAGGTTAAGGCATTTGCCTGCAAAGCCAAAGGATCTTGGTTCGGTTCTCCAGGACCCACGTAAGCCACGTAAGGTGCATAAGAGGGCACATGCATCTGGAGTTAGTTTACAGTGGCTAGAGGCCTTGGCGCACCCATTTTCTCTCTCTCTCTCTCTCCCTCTTTCTCTGTCAAATAAATAAATAAATAAATTTTGAAAAATTACATTTTCCTAATAAGAGTCTACATTCATCCACCTATTAATTTATGTGCTCATTAATCTAGATGCCCACTTATTCTTTACCAGGCACTGGCCTAGGATCTAGAGTTATAAAGCAAACAGGACAAAATGGGTATTTTTGGAAGGGTCCTATTTGTAAAAAAAATAAGTGTCATTAGTTTTTTTAAAAATCAATTATTTATTTATTAGAGAGAGAGAGAGAGAGAGAGAGAATGGGTACGCTAGGGCCTCCAGCCACTGCAAACTCCAGATGCACGTGCCCTCTTGTGCATCTGGCTTACGTGGGTCCTGGGGAATCGAACCAGAGTCCTTAGGCTTCTCAGGCAAATGCCTTAACCACTAAGCCATTTCCCCAGCCCAGTTTTTATAGCTTCTGTGTAGGAAGTATTGAGGCAGGGGAGTAACATGCACAGTGAAGTCTGGGGGAGGTTTCATAAACGCTCCAAAATTAGCATATGAAAAATACCAGTTGGCCAGGAGAAAGGCTGGATTCCCACCCTTCCAGGCCTATCAAATCCAGCCATCTGTCTCAGGAAACTTTTCCTCTGGAAAGACACAAACACCTGTCTTCATCCCAAATAGGGCAAAGATGGCAGACCAAAGTACAATTACACCAATATGAATCTGGTGAACCACTGAGTTTATAGAGCATAAAGAGGGGCTACTTATAGGAATGTGGGACCCCCACAACAGCCACTTTGATGGGGATTCCTATGTCAGAATGATTCCTTGGCTGCTTCTCCCTCAGCCTCAGGATGAGAGCTTACTTACAGAGCATCGGGACCCCAGAGCAGCCGCACCATAGAGAAGTCTCATCCTACCCTGAACGATGACTTCCTAAGGCCACTTCTAGAAGCTCCTTGTACCTGTCCAGGCATATGAGACCACAGAGCAGCACTTTAGTGGGGCTCACTATATTAAGGTTACTCCTGTGGATGTTTCTCCCGTAGCCTTGGGGTGAGGGCTTACTTACAGAGCATGAGACCCCAAAGCAAACACTTCAGTGGGGCTCATTGTTTCTAGATCTTTTATTCCCGATATACTGTTATCGCCCCCCCCAAAGGTCACAGGACCTCATGCATTATTGTATACAGCTGGCACAGGGGGCACCTGAATCTTAGGTGGGCGTCTGATGACTCTTCCCAGCCTTTTCTCTTGAGTTGACCCAGCTGCTTTTGATAAAGCTGGCAATAATTGTTTACACTTTTCAATACAGAGGAGATTTGCCATACAACACCGTTCATGCAGGCTCACCATAACACTGAAAATATACACCCCTGGGTAGAGATTTAAGATGCTAATAAGCCATGTGATGCATGAAGTTGTATGTAGAACTACATGTACAGGAAACAAACAGCCCTTGATATGTGACATAAAAGCCCTAGTTCTTTGTATAGCTAGGTGATTTGAACTTCTAAACTTTCTCCTAGTTCCAGCCTGCTAGCTCCCTTGGATGTGTATCTTTTTCTAATAAACTGTCCTTGCTAATATTACAAAAGCAAAGGTGGGGAGAGGACTGGGGAAATAATGGCTCAGTCTATAAAGTGCTTGCAGCACATGCATGAAGACCTGACTTGGGATCCTCAGCACCCACATGTCAACATAAAACACAGCTCTTACCTCAAAGGGAATAGGAGAGTTTATTTTAGGCCCAAATATGAGTAACTATAACCTAGGAATCAGATTTATGTTACCTCAAATACCAAGCTCCAATGTGTTAACAATTTCCTGAAGTTTTTATAGTACATAAATGAAAACACTTTTCAAATACATTGATGGAAACATCTGGTAGGTGGGTTACAGCCAAGTGGGGAAATCTCTGCTGTAGGCCTCATGTGCTGTGTGATGACATTCTTAGCTTTTGGGTTAGTGGAGATTAGGTATCTATATATTCTGAAAAGGCTTACCCAGCAGTGTTAGGATGTCAGATCACACACTGAGTGAATAAAGAGCACAAGAGAATCTGACTCTGGACCTGCAGCATTCCCACATGCACACACACTGCACATGCACAAAAGCACTAATAAAGTTAAATGTAACATGTTTACAGATTTATGTATCTCTAAAGTGAAATAAAACTAAAAGTCATGTTAGAAAATTAAAATAGGTGGTTTTTTAAAAATTTCATTTTTATTTATTTATTTGAGAGAGAGAGAGAGATTGAGAGAGAGAGAATGGATGCGCCAGGGCCTCTAGCCACTGCAAATGAACTCCAGTTGCATGCGCCACCTTGTGCATCTGGCTTTCGTAGTCCTGGGGAATTGAACCGAGGTCCGTTGGTTTTGCAGGCAAGTGCCTTAACCGCTAAGCCATCTCTCCAGCCCCTAAAATAGGTGGTTTTAACAGAAACTTACCTGTATGATTTTTGTATGTATGTTTTATTTTGGTTTTGGGAATTGAACCCAAGGCCTCACACATGCTTATAGTTGTAACAATATCTGCTTTTGAAATTATTGTCTTTTACAGGTTTTTAATGAAGTTGTGAAGATTTTTGACAAAGAAGGCTAACCCTGAAAGCACCCTTGAAATCACGCTTGAATATTGGTTTGGTAGCTGCTATCACAGCTTCCTTTTAAGGCAGTTTTAATCTTTCAAAGTTATATCTCAGTTTAATGACTAGAAAATACACACTCAAATTACATTTTTATTTTATTTTATTTTTAAATTTTTGTTCATGAGAATAGACAGTGAGTTCAGGTTCAACTTCATTTTGGTTATCATGGTGCTCACAAGACAGAGAAGGATATCAGCTAGTTCTTTGTTTTTATTAAAAAGACCATCCCTTTTATAGTTTGTGCCTTCTGTGAGCAAGATTTTTTAGAATGCATGTATATTCTTTTTAGTAATTATAACATGTTCAGATTAGAGAGTTTTACTTTTCTTTTTGCTGCAGATTTTAAATTTCCAAACTATTGAGTGACTTTGTGGACCAAATTTAAAAGAGCTTTTTGTGTAGTCGGGTCCTACACAAGGTGTTTAGTAAATGCACTCATATAGTGGATTCCTAGCAATGTTTTAGTATTTATCAAGTAACTGACCATTTCCTGTAGGAAGAGGAAAACCCAGGTTTTATATATATTATAGCTTGTGCAAAGTTATCTGAAAAGTTGTATGCAAGTCTGCTTCCAAGGTTTGGGCTGGAGCTGGAGGGGTTCAGAACCTGGAAGAATTGTCTGCATTCTTCTGATAGAATCTGGGGTCAGGATCACATTCACATTGTGTCCTTGTGCCCCATGCACAGTGCTCTATTCATTGTTAACTGATGTTAACAAAATTCCTAGGAAGAGAATCTTGAAATGCGTGTGCTAGATTTGTGTTAATGTGGCTCAGTTCTCATTTTAATCATACTTCAAGGGACTTTTGTTTTGCTCTGTTTTGTTTTCTAGACCAAACATACAGAATAAATTAGAAAAAGCAATCTAATGGTTAATTTTCCCATTTGTATTTTATTTTCTGAAATACTTTTTTCATAGTTATTTGTTTAAAAAGATTTAAAAACCATTGCACTTTGGTCAGAAAAAATTATAAATATATCTTATAAATGTCTAATTCCCTTCCTGGCTACTTTGTTCAATAAAGTCTGAATGTCCAAACAATTTTCTTTTATATGTATTTTTCCTTTAAAAATTACCTCTGAGACATTGGTTTTGTTTTGTTTGTTCCTTCTTTCCCCCTCTGTCCCTAAAGCCGAGTGGTATTTAAGGTTCCTAATATAAATTTCTTTAAGTGTTTCTCACTTCTGGCACTTAATGCTGTTTGGTACACAGGGTTAAATAGGATGCAAAATTTTGTCTTTGTATAGTTACATTTTATATTTATAGTCATCAGGAATAGTAATAAGTTAATGGATACTTTTGTAATACATTTATTTCTATCCATTATGAAATTCACTTACTAATGAGAAAATTTTCAACATACCATTAAAAAACAAAATATCTCTTCATACTGTAATATATTTTATAGCCACCAAAATCAGTATGGATATTATCCCATTTTCTTGGAAGAGATTGTAATGAATTGTTATCTGATATTCAGTCTACCAGTACAGGGGTGGGGCTTTCCTGGTGGTTTAACTCGTAACTGCAGATGAAGCAAGAGCAGAGATCCATGTTTTGAGACGATTCCTTTCATGCAAGTGAAGAGGTCTGTCCAGTGGGAATGTAAATATTTACACCAGTGATTATGAGAACATCCTTCACGTTTTCAGAAGACCAGTGAAACTAGGTGTTTTGCTTCTTTTATCAATATCTCTCTGTGGCAGTTGCAAACAAAAAGATACCATAATTACTAAGTTATGAGACCTTGCTTTTGTTCACTTTTAAGTAGAAAAACATGTTGAAAATATTGAATTTTGGAGTTGATTGAGGTACATCTGATTTCACTAGTTTTGTCATTCCATTTGTTAAAGATACAGTCACTAGAAAGTTTTTGTTTCTTGAAATATCCTCATTTGAGTCTTGTTATGTCTTTAAAATTAACATTCTTTCCATCCAGTGATGTTGAATGTATGTGAATTGCTTAGTAAATAATCCCAATAAATTTTGTGTTGATGCCCTTGCTATACTGGCTGGTTCAGATTTCTATCTTCTCAAGTACATTGATGATCAAAGAGTATTATATTAGCAGGTAGTCCCCCATGAACAAGCAGAGCTCAGGACCCAGGAGAATTTTCTCCTCTGTGTCTGTTTAGGTATCTGGCCTTAGGTAGAAAGTGTGACTTGAGGGCTGAAGAAATGGCTTAGCGGTTAAAGTGTTTGCCTGCAAAGCCAAAGGATCCCAGTTTGACTCTCCAGGACTCACGTAAGCCAGATGCACAAGGTGGTGCATGCGTCTGGAATTCGTTTACAGTAGCTAGAGGCCCTGGCATGCCCATTCTCTCTCTCTTTCTCTCTCTCTCTCAAATAAATAAATAAATATTTTTTTAAAAAAAGAAAGTGTGACTTGATATCATTTCTTCAAGTGGTGATCTGGGTGGAGGCACATGTAGTCTTTTTCACTACCATGGGCAGCACCCCTTGGAAAACTGACAGCAGGGAATATTTGTCAGAATATGGACTTCCTGGGGACTGTTGGCATTGTGCTTATAATGTTAATGTTTGCTGGACATTTGAGCAGTCCCTGAATATAACAGTAGCTGAAAGAATAGGCCATCTGAGGTCTATGTCCCTTACTCAGAGGTTTGGGTCTTCAACTTCAAGCAGGTACTAATAGCGCAAGCCATCATGCTACCAGCACATTCTCTGCCTCCCAGCTTTCTGTTTGAAACACCTTCAGATGTCTTCTGTTACTTAATTTCAGTCTTTAACCCCCAGTGCAGGGCCTCACTATGCAGTCCATGCTGGCCTCAAATGTGCACTCTCCTACCTCAGCCTATCCAGTGCTGGGACCACAGGCATATACCACTAGCTTAGCTCACTCTTACCCATTATCATTTTAGTTCTTCATACTCTCCCTGAATCATCAACTATATTAAATACTCCTTTAGTCCTTCCTTCTTAAATTTTTTGTGAGGTAGGGTCTCACTGTAGCCCAGGTTGACTTGGAATGTAGTCTCAGGCTGACCTCAAACTCACAGTGATCTTCCTACCTCTGCCTCCTATGTGCTGAGACTAAAGGCATATGCCACCATACCCTGTTATTTTTTAAATTTTTATTTATTTGAGACAGAGACCAGAAAGATGCAGAGTGTGTGTGAGTGAATATGGGTGCACCAGGGCCTCTTGCCACTGCAGATGAACTCCAGACACATACACCACTTTGTGTACCTGGCTTTATGTGAATACTGGGGAATTGAAACTAGGCCATTTTTGCAAATTAGAGCCTTTCACCGCTAAGCCATCTCTCCACCACGTACTCCTTATTTCTAAGCATCAATCTTTCTCTCCCTCTTTCTTTTTCTTTCTTTCTCCTTTCTCTTCCTTCCTTCCTTTCTTTTCTTTCTTTCACCTTCCTTCCTTCCTTCCTTCCTTCCTTCCTTCCTTCCTTCCTTCCTTCCTTCCTTCCTTCCTTCCTTCCTTCCTTCCTTCCCCGTGTGTGTGTGGGGGTATATTCACATGCACATGTGTGCAAGTGCATGCGGAGGTTGATGTCAGATGTTTTCTTTAGCAGCTTTTCATCTTATATTTTGATACAGGCTCTCTTGCTGAGCTGAAAGCTTACAATTTACCTAGACTAGCCTAAAACCCCAATGATCTGCTTGTCTCCACCTCTCAAGCTCTGGGATTATAGGCACTTAACACCATACCTGGTATTTTATGTGGGTACTGCAGATCAAAACTCAGGTCCTCGTGTGGCAAATAACTTAGCCATCTCCCCAGCCCTATTTTTTTTTTCGAGGTAGGGTTTCGCTCTAGTCCAGGCTGACTTGGAACTCACTATGTAGTCACAGGGTGGCCTCGAACTCATGGTGATCCTCCTACCTCTGCCTCCCAAGTGCTGGGATTAAAGGCATGCACCACCACGCCTGGTCCCAGCCCTATTTTTATAATTATTTTTAAAATTTTATTTATTTGCATGTGTGTGAGCAAGAGAGAAAGAAAGTGAATATGGGCACACCAAAGCCTCTTGCCATTGTGAATGAACTCCAGTTACATGTGACACTTTGTGCATCTGGCTTTATGTGGGTGGCTAAGGAATTGAATCCTAGGCTGGCAAGCTTGCAGGACAAAGCAAGCCCTTTTAACTGCTGAGCCATCTCTCCAGCCCTATAGGAAATTAAGCTATTTACTTAAGCACCAAAGAGAAAGGAAAACAATGGTTCTAATCACCATCCCTTTATTTTCTTGAAGCCACACTGTCCCAGTGTGCTAGCTAGAGGAGTAATCGTTGTGATTGGTGTTAATCTTGGTACTCTAAGTCCTGAGGCTCACAATTTTTCCTGTCGGGGAAGATAAGAAAAGTGAGGTGGAATTTTAAGCTAAGGCCAGCCATACTAGCTTCAGGCTATCACAGATGGCTCAGGCCTTTGAGGACCCTTGCCTGCTGGGGCCTGTAAGAGCAGAACTGGCTTCCCTTGGGTCTGTATTCAAGGAGGCCCTTCTTTTATGGCTTTGATCTCCCAAGACCCAGCCTAAGAGAAGAGAATTGACTCACTCTGCCTTATGTAGGGAACAAAATGATACATAAGAACATTCCTCTGGGTGAAGTTCTTTGAGCCACAGGGAATTCTTTTTAATTTTGATACAATTTGAAGTACCTGTGTACCATGTAACCACTGGTTTTTGACAGTCTAACCATCCACAGGATAGTTTCTGTAGAGGTAATTTACCAAATACATTACCAAGTTCCAGCCCTAGAGTCACCACATACACTCTACATATTGTCCTCTACTGAGAAGAATCCAGTGTACACATTGTATCAGTTACCTTCTTTTTAAAAAAAATAAAGTTCATAAAATTTTTTTAAAAATTTAAATTTATTGTATGAGAGAGACAGTAAGACAGATAGAATAGGTGTGTCAGGGCCTCAGCCACTGCAGATGAACTCCAGATAACATGTGCCATCTTGTGCATCTAGCTTTCCTCTGGTACTGGGGAATCAAAGCCCCAGTTACCACCTTTTTGTGGAGACAAAATGCCTGCCAAAAATCAGTTTATTTCAGTTTACAGTTCCATTTTACAGTCATCATGTTGGGGAAGGCTTGAAGTAGAGCTGGCCACCCTCATTCCACAGTGATGAAGCAAAGACTGATGAGCACTGCTGCTCAGCCCGCTCTCTCTTGTATAGTCCAGGACCGCCCCCCATGGGATGGTGCTGCCTACAGTTAAGGCAGGTCTTTCCGTCTCGGTCTAATCCCTCGCAGGTGATTCTGGGTCCTGTCAAGTTAACATTATAAACCATCACACACACAAATAGCATATGAGTCATTTGGTTGAATAACCACATTTTATTTATTTTTGAATAACCACATTTTAAAAGGGAAAGTCAAAAGGTTTTTTTTTTTTTTTTTTTTTTTAACTATGTATGTGAGATTTGAGAATGCTCTTACACTACTCTCTTTAATGCTTACTGGAAGGAATATACTCTTGAGCTACTTTCTACAAATTAAAAAAACAAATGACTCATGGACTTGTTGTAAACATCCAAGAAAACTCTTGCATTCAGTAAGTTGCCTTGTAAATTCCTAAGCCCGTGCTTTGAAACCCTGTGAGGGCTTGACCTAGCCTCATAGCCACCTGGCTCTATGGGCTTCCAGGGCCAAAGGGCAAAGACATTGGCTAGGTTCAACCATCAGTACATAAAAAGCACAAAGTTGTATGTCCTGGCTCACCCCAAGCTGTTTATTGGTCTTATAAAGAGGCATTTTTACAAGCAGCTCCAGAACGGCTGCCAGAACTTGGCAAGTGGTGACGAGACTACATGGAAGTGGCCTCGTGATGTCAGGCTGCTTTCTTTCTAATTGCCATCCCCCGGCCTTCATCTGGGGTAATGGTCAAGATGGATACATACTTGAAGTGGGGGGAATGCTAAAGTTTATTTAGATTGTAAGAGGTATTCCTACATTAGAACTGCATGATTGCTAGACTGAGAATGTAGCTAGCTCAGTGTAGAGTACTTGTTTAGCATTCTCTGCAAAAGTAAAGAATAAAATGACCAAGTTAAACAGCTGCATCAGCTGAGTGCTGTGCCAAGTGCCTGCACTCCCATTTTGGGAGATTGAGGCAAGAAGGGATCATGGGAGCCTGGGAATTTGAAGCCAACCTGAGCAACAGTGAGACCCTGTCTGAAAGTCAGTGACACCCCTGGTCTCAGGTAGCTGTGTCAGAATGCCCATGTCACATGCAGTACCAAGCAAGCATGATTGAGCTGAGCTTTCACTTCCATCCCTTCTGCTGAGGACCTCTACTTGGGTCTGGACAAATGCTGTTTGAGCAAGAAAGGCAAATACTGGGCTTGGCCTGCTATGTGGAACTGGGATACAATCAGTGCATTCATCTCCAAGCCTCACCCAATCAGCCTTTCGTCTCTCTTTTTTAAAAAATTATTTATTTGTGTATATGTGTGGGGGGCACACCAGGGTCTTGTCACTGCAAACAGATGCTAGCCAGCTTTATGTGAATAGTTGGGGAATTGAACTCTGACTAATAGGCTTTGTCAAGCAAGCACCTTTAACTGCTGAGCCATCTCCCCAGTCCTGTGCCTTCTATCTTTCTGCATGCTGCCTACCTATAATCCGGCAATGTGTCCTCTCATACACTACCTTCCTCCTCTTTTTTAAAAAGTGTATCTATTGGGCTGGAGAGATGGCTTAACACTTAAGGTGCTTGCCTACAAAGCCAAAGGACCCAGGTGTGATTCCCCAGGATTCACATAAGCCAGATGCACAGTGGTACATGCATCTGGAGTTTGTTTGTAGTGGCTGAAGGCCCTAGTGCATCCATTTTCTCTCTCTGCCTCTTTCTCTCTCAAAATAAAGTAAAATAAAAGTTTTAAAAAATCTACTTTTTTTTTTTGGAGGGGGTTTCGAGATAGGATCTTGCTCTAGCCCAGGCTAACCTAGAATTCACTATGTAGTCTCAGGGTGGCCTTGAACTCATGGCAATCCTCTTACTTCTGCTTCCTGAGTGCTGGGATTAAAGATGTGTGCCATCATGCCTGACTTTTCTTATCTACATATTTTGAGACAGTGTCTTGTGTAGCCCTGGTGTATCAGGGCTCTCTAGAGGAACAGAACTGCTGGAATGAGTTATATTAAAAAGGGAATTTATTGGATTAGTTTTCAGTAGTCCAATAGCAGTTGCAGGCCTGAGAATCAAGGAACCCCGTAGCTGTTCAGTCCACGTAGCCAGATGCCTCAGCAGTCCCGATCTGGCACTGAAGGCCTAGAGGTGTCCTGAGGAGCTGCTGGGTTTCCATCCACGTGAGTCTTCAGTTGAAGCTGGTTTTCAATCCATGCTGGAAGGCAGTAAGCAGCTCTAGCAGCCAAGTGGAAGGAAGGGGCTCTTTTCACCTAGAGCTTCCTTACATAAAGTCCCTCTCTGAGAAGGGCCGTCTGCTCTGGGGGAAGGGCTCACTCTAAGGGAAGGACTTCCTCCTTCAGTTAATCCTTCCTGGAAGCAACCTTGCAGACCCACCCGAAAGGGATTTCTGTGGATTATAAACAGATCAAGTTGACAACATCTTAACCATCACACCAGGTTAGCCTGAAATTTGGCTGTAGCCCAGGCTGACCTCAAATCCTTAATCCTCCTGCCTCAGCCTCCTGAGTGCTGGGGTTACTGGCATGCACTACCATACCCTGCTCTGTTTGTTTGTTTGTTTGGTTGGTTTTGTTTTAGTTTTTAGAAAAAGGATCTTGCTGTGTAGTCCAGGCTGGCCTGGAATTCCTCCTGCCTCTGCCTAAGTGCTGAGATTATAATAAGCCTGTGCCCTGGCTCCTTGCTTATTTTCTTTCTTGTGTGTTTTACCATGAGAAATAACTGTTTCATTTTTGCTGAGTTTGGCTTAGATTTAAGTGCCAGGAGAAAAGAAACATGTTCATCCCTGCTTCCCAGTGCCTTTGCATAGGAAACTCTCAGTAATACTTGTTTGTAAACAATATTTTTGGTAGTAGCTGTACCTACAAGTTACGTCTCTGAACTTCAGATCCCAGGAGGGTCTGTTGTGATCCTTTTGGAATTTCATTGTTAACAGCTGTAAGCTAACGAAGTAGTAGGGATGCAAAGGGACATGGACTTTGGATGCCATCAGACACACAATGTGTTTATCTCAAAGGGAAAAAGAAAGTCCATAACCAGAAATCACTGTTTTGGCAGAAATCTAGTCCATCCCCCAATTC